>JAGDQP010018756.1:0-32031 GCA_022664845.1 Lepisma saccharinum
CGCCCTCTGAGGGATTCGTTCGAGGCAGTGGAAGGAAGTAGACGTGTATTTCGACAAACTCTGCTCACAGTATATTATGCAAAATTTTATCTGCGTATTGGCTTTACAATAATATCTTGGGGTGCATCACATGTTAGAAATATTTTTACCATGGCCCCGAGGTCTTCATTTAAAAACGTATTTAAATTTAAAAAAATCTAACAGTTTCATGCCTATATATTTATAAGAACGTAATATTTACAAAGAAAAATAGTCACTTATTTACTTACACGACAAATATACATACTTACCGTACACGACGAAAAATAAACATATTTGTAGAAAGACTACTCATTCCAGTGTTTACCCTTTTTGTACTAAATTGTATAATAAACTACCCAACAGGAAAACAATCATCAGCATATCTGCAAAACGTACGGTACCTGAAGAGCATTGATAATATTAATAAATTTAAATCTGAGCTATTCTGTATGTTGGAAAATAAGGGTTATTATGCTGTCAATGATTATTTAAGTGATGACTCATTATACAATGTGTAAATAGGTAATAATTTAAATTGATTTAAATTGTACTCAATTTTAAAATTAAATGTCATCATGTCTTATGTATAAAGAGATTGAAGTGTCTTACGTTTGTATGACACTTCGTGTCTTACGGTCACGACCTGTATGTACTACACAGATGAATAAATTTGTTTTCTACTGCTTATTACCATTTTGGCCTTTCTTCCAGAGGTATTTGCTTCAACAGTTGTCGTCAGCATTCTCGTTGATGGTATTTATTTTAAAATATACATGAAAATAATGAAGGATTGAGAAATCAAATTTAATCACAAAGGGAATAGGATTAAATGCATTAAAAGAAAAAGGAAATAAAGGAAGTTGGGATGAAAGTCTTTATCAACTAGATGCAAGAACTTTTTCTGCACAAGACTTTTTTGACAAAGCTCACGGTTCAACCTTATTCTATAGCATGGTCTCACCTTAAGACTATTACCTGAAGACAAAAATTCTTTTTCTTTACTTAGAAGCTTTTATGGAGGAAAATCTCGACAAAGGCTTTAGAAAGAGCATTAATTTTGCTCTCACTCCGATACCCCCCTCTTCCTAGCACTTCTACTCCGCCGTAAAACCAATTCCATTGTCACAACCACTCGGCTGCCTCACAGGCAATTTGCACATCGCCCTTTAGCTGAAGAAAGTGTCAGATTCTTTGACACTTGTCGGGGCTCAACTCACCCCGTCCTTCCATTCCGTGAACTCGGGTGATAGCTAACGAAGGAATTTCTCAACAAGTCTCTCTCTCTCTTTCATTTTTACTTCAACTTTCTTATTTTTCCTTTCTGTACTTCCTTTCTGCTCTTGCCTTGAGGAAGGTTTCCATTCTTCTTGCTGAAAGGAAAACCCAAAGAATTAATGCTTTCATTTAATTATAGTATTCAACCTTAGTTTAGTGGTTCAAAGAGGAACTCCCATTAGAGTGTACGTTACTAAAATATGACTTTTAATCAGTTTACAGGAGTGGAATGAAAGAAATGTTTCTTTCTTCTCGTGTTCTTTTAAAAGAACAAAGGCACACTAAATTTAAAATGAGCTTTTAGAATACTAGATTTTTAGAATAGTTTGGACGTTTTGCACACATCATTGTTTCTATTTTATTATAATATAATTATATTATTAAGTGCATCTGAAACAATATTTCGCATTTGGTCTACATACTTTATTTTAGATTATGAGACTTTAAACAACGAATTGCTGTTCATGTAGCAGGAAAGAAGTGCATTAATTCTTTGTCTACGAACTAAAGTTTTCTGTTCTGAGACTTTTAGATTAATTATAAAAATAGTTTGCAAATAAGAAGATATTGTCTGCAATTTTGTATTGATAGATCTGTACCAGGTTGTTAACATAAGTTCGCAACCTCCTATTACCGTTTTTTTTCTCGATTTTGCTTCTGCTTCTCACGATAATTTTCCACTATGTAGATAAACTTACATATAGCAGTATCTATAGTAGATTTAGAATATTTTATTTATTTGTCGTGATTAATTATACTTGTAACATATTTTGTATTCTGAACATGGATGGAAAACTTGCCCTGAGAGCAATTAAGATCCATTGAAAAGAAAAGCTCGAACCAAAAGCCACAAAGGCCTGTTCAATTAACTGCCATAAAAAATGATTTAAGCGCTTCAATGAAGATGACACCACCCTTGAAGCTCAACCACGTTCCGAAAGACCTGTGACTGCGTATCTAGAGGCCATACATCAAGTCATAGAAACGAGTACCAAAACAAGCACGTACAGAACGTCGAGTGAGCTGGGTACTTCAATCGCCACCGTTCACCGAAAACTCGTCGAGATCGGTAAAGCCAACAGGTGCTGTCGAGTGGAACCCCATGTGTTGACCCAGGCACAAGCTCAAAGGCGGGTTGACGTATGCCTTTAGCTGCTCCTTCAGAGGTTTGCTGACCGAGTCACCAAGTGAATTGTAACGTGCTATGAAAAATGGACCTTTTCCACTAATCCAGGCTGCAGAAAGCAGTGGTTGAATCTTGGTGACCTTCCGGGTCTTGTGGTCAAATATGGAAGTTTTGAGAAAAAGGTGGTGATGTTTGCATAGTGGAACTTTGAATTTGTTCCCGATACTCGCACATCAACTTTGATCTCTACTCGCAACACCTTGATCGAATCTATGAAGCTGTAGTCCGAAAGCACCCAGCTTTTGTCAATCGGAGAAGGAACTTCCTCCAGGAATACATTCCGACCCATACTGTCGCTATGACCTCTCCACAAATTCCAAGAACTCGAAGCAGACGAACTTCTTCTCCATCTAAATGATTCAAAAGACCTTGCGCCCAGCGACTACCATTTATTGCGGTCGATGGAGCACTTCTCCCCGGCAGAACATTTTGGAACCTAAACGAGTTCCAAACTGGGTTCCGGAAGTTTTTGCCTCGAAGCCCGCTGAGTAGTAAAGGGCAGGAATGCAAAATTTGGCCAAAATATTACATAATGCATTGAAGATTATATCTGTTCCAATTTTTACGGTATACGTATTTTAATTTAAGGTCTTTAGAACCAGAGTGATCTAAGTGACATTTTTAGATAAAAAAAAGTTGGGAATACATATTTCTATATACAACATGAAATATTTGTGACAAAATCTTCACCCTTCGCACGAAGATATAGTGGACTTTAGTGCGCCTTTGAGCAAAATTTGAATATTTTGTACTATATATTATTCCTGTAATGTACAAAATAACTCCAGCTTTGGTTTATTTGAAAAGGTCACTTAGATCATTTTGGTTCTAAAACCCTCAATTTGGCTCATCAAGAGGTCGCGGACTTATGTAACATCCTAGTAAGAGTAAGAAAACACGGTAAAATGGTTTCTTAAAATTGAGAAAAACAGCAGAGAGAAATAATTTTCGTAGAGGAGAAATATAAGAATTCTCATTTAATATAAAATGACAGCATACCGATTTGGAAATAAGATCAGTGAACTTATTTCTAAACAGACATTTTTCATTTGCATACTCTCATTTTTAGAACAGAAAAGAACTATTTTCTCAATTTTGAGACTTTTTTAATTTTAAGAATGTTTGAGATTCTAAACACGCTTACTGAAAGTAATAAAATGTAAAAACTAATTAATACTTTAGAAAATAGAATCATGTTGCTTTGGTTCAAGTTTTAGTTCAATATGCTTGATCTAGGATATATGACCCTAGACTATTGAATTTGTTCGATAGTTTTTGGTGTTGGGAAGACATCTTGAGATATAAAATATGTTAGCTTTCAAAATATTGAAACATAGGGCAGTTATCTTAAATGAAAATATTTTACGTAAGTGGAACTAATTGAGTTTTCAACATACTTTCATTGGTAATCATGTCAGATTATATTTGTTGTTTTAATTGGATAAACACTAATGTGGCAAAACAGGTAGTGTCGTCAAATTATAATGATGCAAAAACAAAATGAGCTAATTAAGATCGAAAGTATTTGACAATAAATATGAGAATATTCTGGTCATTTGTCTATGATTTAGTTCCTTGCCATAATAAATATTATGCTTATAAGATCCAGAATTAATTTAGTGGATAAACTCGGCTTAGCAACTATTTTTCTGATTTGTTTCGGTTTCTATTTGTGGGTTAAGGCTATAATCAGAATAACTACTACTAATAGAACCTTACTTAATAATAATTAATATTATAATAGGGATATTAGAAAGTGCTAACTCTTTTTTGTCAGTCTAATTGAATTTGAAATTTGAATTTGATTTTAAGACCTTTAAGCAACTTTGGCTTAGCCCAGATGGATAATAATGGGAGAATTTGTGAAATTAAGAAAGTGGAAGGAAACGTGAGAACCCCGAGAAAACCCACGTACATGGTGTTTGTCCACCACAAAGCCCACATGAAATGAGCCGTGTTTAAATCGACGAACCCAAGCGCTCGAGGTGAGCATTGAAACTGTTGAGCTTCCGCGGCGCACAGTTTAATTGTACTTCAAGAAGAATACAATGGTATTCTATAACACATTCGTTCACACTTCTTGAAGTAGAGAAAGTGAGAGTGCACGTACTTGACTATTCAAAGATTATTCGAACTCTAGTATAGGAAGACCTTGCTTCTATTTAAAAATATCTTACTACTGAAGTAATACTATAAAAAGATATTTTAATATAGATTTAATTAGTAGATTTTCCACATTACGAAAACATGTTGCCACAGATTTCAAGACAACGAAACGCCACTTACGTGGCAATATGAGGCAAACTGACAGAAATTAAGTGTAATGGGATAGCACTATCGTAAAATAGATTGGTAAGTTTTCTTTACAGCAGAACTAAACCGGTGTATTACCTTGTATCTTAGTGTTCATATGTACAAAGTGTTAATTTAAATTTGTTTCCAGTGAAACTAGTGTCCTATTCAGTGGTTAATATATTTTTGAATGAAACTTGAGCAAGTATAAAATATGAGTTTTAAAGGTATTTTTAATTGAAAAATAATTACATCCGTTACCATACCGAGGTTTGTATGATTTAAATATCAAAATAATTACAACCTGAATATTTGTGTTTATTCAGTTAATATATAACTGTACAATCTAAAGCGACCAAATATTCACATACCAGTATACGAAAATGAATATTAAATGTTCCCCAAGTTACTGCTGATGTCAACATACTACTCTATGTCGGTCAGTGCCACTAAAACCAAAACAAGGGCTCTGGATACAGAATGTCACGGTCGTATATCTGTCAAGAGACCACTAATAAGATTAATTTATAAGGATTAGTGATCGCGATGGGAGAAGTACAAAGAGTGCGCTATAGAAAACTAGAAAATAAAGTAATCTGAAGCGAAATGTACGAATGTGAGGATTTTAGCTTCACAAGAACTTTTCGTAACACGTGAGCTGGACATGTATTCTGGAGAAAATGATGAATCATTTTCAGGTCATCAATGATGATTTGGGGATCATTTCGGTGAAACAACCAGGGGAGATATGGCCACGACTGACGGACACAGAACTAAGAAGTTTTACAAAACATTGTTAGAGGGGAATTCTTTGACGACTAG
The DNA here is from genome assembly GCA_022664845.1 of Lepisma saccharinum. Taxonomy (NCBI): domain Eukaryota; kingdom Metazoa; phylum Arthropoda; class Insecta; order Zygentoma; family Lepismatidae; genus Lepisma; species Lepisma saccharinum. Next base: position 5,597 of record JAGDQP010018756.1, read on the forward strand.
CACGAGGATCATTGGTAGATCCTAATTGCTAATAGTTTACGCATTTTATGGTTGTAAAAGTTATACTTAAAGTGTACGAGAAGTGTACATTTTTACATAGTATTTCTTTTATTTGCCAAAGAAATAACCAAAACTAGATTTTGATAAATATATTCATTGTACACATACCGACATGAACAGGCATCACAGTATTTTCATATCAAATTATTTTAAAGTTCGATGTTTAAGAGAGCATTATTAATTTTCTTTTTCTTTATAGAATAGCACCTGAAACAATATGAAAAAGATTTTCAGGAGTGTTCAGCTGTATGTCTCGTTTCTTTCATGTGTTTATAAAACACAGAAACGATACTAAAGAGTAACTGGATGCATGGCGATATAAAATAAAAGACCGAAACAGTATTTTTTTAAAATGTTTTCTTTCTATTTTCTTTTAGCAGAAACTTGCCCATATTTCATCATGAATACTTCATTCACTATAAGCTATTCATAAACGTAAACTAATTCTAATCGCCGCTCAGGGAGTTACGTGAATAATATTATATTTTATTGCACCAGTCGTTAAGTTTGGTGTGCTTTATCAGAGTTGATCAATTAATACCATGTTTTTACCCTTTAGAACATACAGTTATTTTCTGTAGCCTATTCTGTTTCATCTTTTTTAAAGCTTCTTTTTGATCAGTCGGAAATCCACGCTAAGCCCTGGAACTTTTCCCGTTACGGTTAGTTAAAGGCACCACAAATCCTCTTGTTCAGACTTCTGTGATGGGGCCAGTTTTATGAAACGCAGTAAATAGTCGCGCTCATGCCGGCGAAGTTTCGTATTTATGGAAACAATCTCAGTAGGGTGTATATGTATGTGCGGTCTCGCAAATTAGATAAAAAATTCAGTGCAATAGTTTACGACTTGCAGTATCGTTGCTATAAGATGGCAAGAAGTGTATTTTAGCAAAGAAACTGACACTAAATAGAATCATATTTCATTCAAAGAATAATTGATTGGGTTTTAGATGCATAAATTGCTCACTCAGATAATACCTTCCAGTATGGTTAGACAAACTAAACATTTAGCGGTACGCATCTTAAAACGTTTCAAATCAATTCATGAATAAACTGTCCAGAATGATAAAACAACAAGATTAATCATTGAACAGTTGTTCCGTGCTTTATCTGTGTTCCACTAGCAAGCGTGTACTTTTTTATTGTTGTAGCTCAGTGAATCAGTGACCCACAAAACACGCTTGCTGCGTCATGTCAGACTCTCCGTGCAAAAGTTGAGAGTGAATTGATAGGACCAAAGCCTCGATGGTATGATCTGTCACTGGATCGTGAATCAAATTTTTATATTATTAATTTTTCTGTTAGTTGAAGCATGTAATAATTTGTGTTATTTCTACTTCGAATTTAAATTTGAACTAAAGTTATTTCTTCGAATTGTCTGTAAAGATTGCTTTCCTAAATATTACGAATTCATAGTTTCAGTCAACACTAGTGACTGGTAAAAAAAAAAAAAAAAAAAAACGGAGAAAATTTCTAAATAATTTATACTTTTTATATTCAATGGCTGAAAAGAAACAGTGTTATAATCCAATATTCCCCAAGTCAAGTTTCCACCTTTGACTTGTACTATAAAAATTCACTTTCTTTTAATTTTGTTATCGTTCTTGCTTCATCTGGCACAAATTAAGTTTACTCTTCCAGTTACTGAAAACTAATAGAGTCAGTTACCATCTCACATATTAAGCTCATGAAAACTCTGAGAGAAAACTTTTCTCACAAACAATAATTTGGAAGCTCTCAACACGAGTACAGTCAATAGATATCAGCACTGACAAAGCGCACTCGCATTGTGAATACCAAGCATAGCCTCAACGTCATTCTTGATCATAAACCACATGGATTTTTCAACCAAGAGAAAGAATTGAGTTTGGATCACTTTTGTTCATCAGATGAGGGCTCTTCAACATTTACATGTAAGATGTACTGATTGGATATTGCGAAGTACAATTTAAACCACTGTAGAAGTATTTCCCATTAAAAAAAAAACATATTACTTTATAAATATTATAAATAGGCTTGCAGATCACATGATAGAAGAGCTCTATAAATGTTAATTTCAAATCTTCCATGATAGTGTCAATTGCAATTTGATTTTCTTCTTTTATATCAACAAAATTTATTTACTGGATATGCAATATACTTATCCTACAAAATATTCATGTTGCTTAGATGTATTTTGTATTTCGTTGTACATATTTCATTAGTAAAAATGTTGACTAATAAAGCTGGGCTTGATAACATGTACTTGAACTGAAGAAGTGCCCCTTGTAGGTGGGTGGTAACTCCTGCTGCCTTGTTATCAAGGGCCGCCGGGTTCGATTTCAGGTGAGGACACAAGTAGCTTCCAAACAAAGTTAAATTGCAGGTCCTTAGAACGTCAGCTTCATCCAATGCAAGGCAGTGGAAAACAACCATCAATTCACCTTAACCAGGGACCTTCGAGTCAGGACCTAGACCTACCTTCGGACAGAACACTCATCATCATCATCATTATCGTCATTAACTGTATTATATGGCGTAATGCAAATATACTAGTTTATAATTCAAAATCAAACTAAACATAACTTTATTCTCTAAGAAAACATCTTGTTGCTTATTATGAGAAGTAAGTATAGATATTACATTACAAGCTATCAGTATGAAAACTAATTCTGTATGTAATGGATTTACCATATATTTAATAATTATATATTGCAGTGAATTTCCTTTTTATCCACTTCAAATTGAGAAATCCCTTAGTGCTTACCATTGTTGAATGGTTAGAATCTAGAAATGTGAAGGAAAGTTCAAGGACACTATGAAATTATAACATTTGGCACACATAATTAATGTAAATAATGATCTTATAAATGGAACATTCAGTTCTATATTAAAACAATTTACCTTTGGCGTGTACCACCAAGTTTTCTCTGGCATGTCAACTGAGGCAAGCAAACATTTTTGAACGTATGTGAATAACATACCTGCGTATATGTTTTTGACGTATGTTTGTACTTATATGTCCTTTATCGTAGGTCTCGACAACTTTATTTAGACTTAGAAAATGTCGTTCTTCCGGAAACCAATAAAAATTAAACTTGTTCAACTGATTGCTAAATCCGGTGTAGACATTCTGAGAACATCAATTAGGAGTACTGTCTGACAACATTCATAATATTACCTTAAATTCTCAAAGTCTTCATGTGCTATAAAGATATATCGTATTTGAATTCCTACAATCTTTCTAGATCAAGAGAAATAAAACTATTCAATGTTCCACAATCAAACGACTTAACATGTTAAGATTTTTCTGCTGTTACAAGTGACCTGTCAGATTTATTGTTGAATACGACTTTCATTGTTATTTTAACATTTGTGGAGGAATATCTTTCTACAGGCAACTCAGTTGTTTTTCTGGCTTTGTTGTTTTCCTTTTTGTTCTGTTTTAATTTTATGAGTGAATGTAAATCCACATCTCGTGGAGTCCAGTTCATGCCAATAGCTAGAAACGTTGTTGGATCTGAAAAAAAATTCTACAACTCGCCTCCCGAATGGTTCAACGTTTTTATTGGAATACATAAAGTGCACAGCTGGAGAACAGAGCGGCAGGCAGTGCGAGAAGGATAGCCCAAAGAGAGATATATATGAGGGCGAATCTCTAAATCTGGAAGTATACATATATATTTTCTCCACTTGACAATCCTCATGGAATTTATTGTCGTTCTCACATTTCTACTGTAATACAGCAGAGAATATTACTTCTTTATTGGTAAAAATTCATTCAGGCAACAGCAAAACGGGAACCCAGAAAGAAAAACATTGTAGCATAATGCTTGGTTCTTCCTTTAGGTTTTATTTAGCAAGTCAGTAATTTAATTGTCCACATTTGTTTCTGTTACTTTATTTTTTGAATCCGAGCCAAGACTCTTTCACTTAAGTTTTTCTCTCTTCTTTACTTTTGTTTTTTTTTCTCTTTTCGGCGAAGATTTTCGAGATTGTTGTGTTGTGCCACATGGTAGTAAAAGAGGCTACGTTTAGTGTTACTTTGCTTAACAGAGTGTATTAACGGGCACATAATTTTGTTTTCCTTGGCGTATCCGCGTTTGTTAAGAGACCATCATCTATTGTAAAGCCTTTTTTTTCAGTAATTGTCCAAACAGAGATAGTAAAATTATATTTGGATGTTTGTCGTTTATTTTACGTCCGTGCCTGCTCTTTTTCTACATGTTATAATGTCTCGAAAATATGCCGGTTATTGATACGTTCTTGAAAACAGTGCTTTTCTAAAATATTTGAGTGTTTTGTATTGTGTTGCTAGTATCTTCTACTTTTATGTAGGAAGCGACACACTTTTTTTTTTACAGAATTTCTCGTTAGTTCGTTATTCCAGACATAATTTGTACAATTTATTCCTCTTTGCAGATCTCCAAATATGTTTTTCCTGTGATTAATAATACACAAGTCATCACAATATATAAAAGGTGCTTTCCTAATTTCTAGTCGATGCTACATTTAAGATAACCTTCTTATTTCCCTACGGACATATTTTTTTTACGTAAAACCCTGTACCTCTATAAAACTAAGCACTTCGGCTGCGAGATAACTTTCATACATCTCTTGAGATTCAAGTGATCTCTGATTCAATCCTTTCATTATTCATATTTTTTTCATATTCGATGTGTTAGTACAAAAACAAATTAAGGTTGAAATGAAAAGATGCAACACAACGTCTTCTATGAAGAAATATATATTAATTATCTGAAATAATGGTCTCAAGACTATTTGATGCTGTTTTCTAATAGATGAGACGTTTTTTTCTCAGCCACAGCCTTAATACGCAAATAAAATGAAAGTTTAAAAAAGCTTAATTTATGAGTCATAACATGTATCAAATGGACAATTTTTTATATGTTAGATCACATACATGGGGCAGACATAACAATATCTGTTTATAAGACAGATGATGTAATTGACAAACTTCTTACAAACGTGTGACTAACGGTGCATTCCACAACAAAGTCAACAAGTATAATGGAAATTTTCACTGATCCTTCCCGATTTAAAAGTCATTTGGCGGAATTGTTAAGAAAAAGGTTTCAAGTGCTAAACATCTGGGATCTTCAGCTTTTCTTTTCTTTTCAGTTGAGTAATAGGCCCCGTCATGTCAGGAGCTTGTGTCAAGTTGTCCCTGCTTCCGCAGGGTTTTAGCGAACTAGAATTTGATGAAAAACGCGTTGAATTAATGATGAAAGAAATAAAAAGCCCAAACTTCAAGTCTGTAATCAGACCATCAGATTATGTTCGCCTCAAAAAGCACTACAAACCGTTACCAGATTATCTTGAGAATTTGGCCTTATATGAATGCGCGGCACTCGATTATTTGGAAACAATGAAAGCCTCAAATCATGAAAGCTCATTGAATAGTACTAGGGATACCAGTCCATTTTCAGTCAATTCTTCTAGTATTTCCAATACGGGGCCCGATCAATCAGTTAATGTTTCTTCTAATTTGGCTTCAAGTCATGATAATTCACCAATTTCGCTTAAGAACACAGTACAAGTCCAGAGTATGGTCAATTTCAGCGCTAGCTGTCAAGATGGTTTCGATGCCCAACACACAGAATAAATGGATACTGGGGACTTTCAGCTTCCTAAGAATCCTGTCAAGATCAAAGTCATGACACTACCTTCTGTTGTCAACACCCATAACTGATTTGATGCCATTGTTCCAAACGCCGAACCGCATAATAGTGATGAAGTTAATGATAGGCCGCCGGCTGTAACAATCTATGGGATTACTAATAAATACAACTTTACAAAATCCTTATCTAGAACCTTTGCTGTTGCTCCAAAGTGTCGTCATGGCAACGATTACATCACCTTCCAAGTAGCCACGAAAGCTGAATTTGATTAATTAACGGCTTACTGTCTTCAGTCCAATCTTTAATTCATTACGGATGTCTCTAAAAGGGATCGGCCCAATAAAGTGGTCATTAGGAAGCTCCCTGTGGACACACCAACTGAGGATATCTTCCAAGATCTCCAGGAATTACACATACCAGTCCAGTCTGTCAAGCAATTATATAGTCGAGATCGTACTTCGAATCAGAAAAATGTCATGACCTTATTTCTAGTTACGATTCCAAGAAATTTCAATCTGCAAGAACTCTTCAATTTCAATTACCTGTGCCATTATCGCATTGAGGTTGAATCGTATCGTCACAGGAAATATGTACAGTGTTCTAAATGTCAGCGATTTAATCATACACAATTCACGTGCCACATGAAGCCGCGCTGTGTCAAGTGTGCTGGTCCTCATCTCACTGCCAATTGTTCAAAAACTTCTCGTTCTGAACCTGCCAAATGTGCAAATTGTGGCTCTGACCATCCAGCGAACTATCAAGGTTGTTCCAGTTTCAAGAAGTACAAATCCAGTCGAGTCTCGCCTCCTGCAATGAAGTCAACTTCAAATTCATACAGTCCTAAGGATTCTCTGTCTAATAAAAGTGCTCCACCGCCAAAGACTACTCCTGAAGTGCCGGATAATCCAATGACAAAATTTCGTCAGACCAGTATTCCCCAACTTCAGAGTTTCAAAATAGAAGAAACCAAAAATATTATCAATCAAGGCTTAAAAAAAGCTTCAAGCTGCATCCGATATTAACACCGTATTTATGGTTTCCATGGAAATTTTTGCCAAGATTCTATCTGCCCAAAATTAAATTTACATGAAGTCAAGAAATAAAATAATAATTTAATAGCACACTTTGTTTACTTGGAGCCATTTTGTGATTCAAGTTCATTAGGTAACTCCTTTCCTTCGTCCTCTACTACTGTTGTCATGGAAACGGACTACATCTCGGATTCATCAGTAGCACTTCATATACACTTTTCAAGGTAGCGACAGTTGCTGCCTTGCACTTTCTTATACGTTTTCTTTCAACACGCCATTCCATTACCAATTGAAGGCATGGGCTCACGCCCGAAACTTCTATTTCCACTGAAACTGCCACATTTTTCTGTCTGTATGATCTTCAGCTATATGAGGCGAAGTTTCAGAATCAAATTAGAGGATTTGGTATCACCAAACTCCGAGATCTTCCATAGTAAGAAACATAGACAATTCATGAAATTTTGTTGCAAATAAAATGGATTACGCAACTGTCGTGCACGGTCAAACTTCAAAAACATATTTGTTTGCCTTTTATTGATCATTTTAGAACAAATCATAGTGTATCGGTAAATTATTTATTTGGTTTACAGACGATAGCAGAAGATAATGTTTTGTCTTCGTGGATAAGTACAGCAAGGTTGATATTTCAAATAAAGAAGAAAAATAATTTGATATTTATCTTATACTCAGCGGGAAGTCTTACACAATGAAAATACACTTAACATCCTTAGAAACCTAAATTGTGCAGTGTATAATTGAGCACGATAGTAGCATATTATTCTATCTTTCTATATATGAACTGCACGGCCGCCATATCCAGGTATGGCCTACATAATACAATTGTTTTTTGTAAGAATATTAAACAATTTTTGATCGTACATTTATTTCCAATCTGAACTAAACGCACATATCATATTGCATTATATTCCTTATTTGAAATATTACTCTCACCAAACTAAAAAAAACAAACATATAAGCGTCTTAAAACTCATCCATAGAAGTACGAAATTATTTTTCAAAATTTTCAAATTTTCATATAACAAATAATTTTGGAGTTTTACCATGTACGGCAGTCAAATAATCTATTTATTTACAAAAAATTAAAGGAGATTTCTAGCTTGCATCATTACAAAGAAACTGTTATTTGAAGATACCAATGTTTCCAATTAAATTTTAATATTTCATTTGCCATATCTCTGGAACCAAGATGTTCATGGAAATATTTTACATTTATAATTTTAAATTTAATTCTAAGAATTCCATACTGTTTTGGTCAAGTCGGAAGGGACCAATAGAGTATGGCTGCAATCGAACGTTGAACGGTCCCAACAATACTGGCTTTAGTAGTTTCAACAAAAGCCATATAAAATAAACATTAACCAATAGTCAGATTATTCATATTGTATGAGTTAACCCGCTGTGTATTAATGACTACTGGAAAATTTAAAAATATTCAAGTCAATCCTAAACTTTATAAGTAAGATATGTAACTTATGTATTTCTTAATGTCATATGAATAGCATTGTACCTTTCAACTAGATGAATCGATTGCTGTGGTTACCATGTAAAGCTAAATTTTTCAGAACTAGTTTAGCAAACAGATTATGAATGAAATGTTAATCTTATTTGAAAATTACTTATACAATACATGGAATAATGTATCACAATTTTTATATTATAAATTGTTCTATTTTGGCTTTCCCATTATAAGAGGAAAAACACATTTTATATATTACTAGTTATTTGTTAAGAATTAAATGTCTTATTTTGTATTTGAATATATGTTACAGTACATCTGAAAATCTATTTACATCTTTGTTTTTCTTTTCCAGGTACGTGACGATTTCGACTTTATGACTGTAAGTACAATTGCGAAGTAAGATTGGTTCATAGAATCTATGATACTCACTGCAATGACTAATTTCTGCACTACAAAACAACCCTTATAGGATATTCAAATCGGCTGATGTAAAACTGAACAGATGTGATTAAGGACGCCAGAAACAGATACAATTTGAATTGGATTGCGAATTTCATAACTGTCGATAAACCTAACGTCACAAGAGTAGCAAAATAAGAGTAGAGATTCCCAACGTATGAATCTCTTAATATAGATACGTTCGTCAAATATCATAACGGAAAAATGCTATCCTGAATTGTACTTCAAGTTGATTACTGTATCATTAAAAGGGAGCTAGAGTTGGAAACAGAGGCTGTGGAATTGAGCCTGTCTTAGGACAGAAACGTTCGAGAAACAAATATTAGTATTAATGCAGAGAATGTTTTGTCTTATAGCATTCATAATGCAGTCAGTAAAAACGTTTGTATTGATTTAGTAAAAACACAGTATATTGTTATATCAATGTAGGAATTGTCTGACAAACTCTTTACGGCTACTCGACATTTTGTTTTCGAATCGTTCGTAAGGAGATGAGATCTGTATTTCGGATCATACGTGTTTTCACATTCCTGAAAATATGACAAACGTATGAACTTGAAGTCAAATACTGAAATGTTTGTTAGTTCTTGGCAAGGAAGATGCGCAGAAATTCATTCATGTTTTAATTTAGTTTACTACATATACATAGCAATTCTGATTCATTTAATATAGGACTTAAGTATATGAGCAGAACTTTCCCAAATGCTTGTAATAAACCTACAAGTAAATTTGGATAATGGTTACTGTTCTAATACGCATTGTAGGAGTTTTTGGTTCATAATTATAATTTTTATGTATCACATAAATTTAACTTTTGTATAACCTCTCTGGATGAGTGATTACGCTTGTCGCGTTTTAACAAGGGGCTTCGGGTCAGATGTTTGTGATGACACGGGATTTAGAGTTCATTTATAACTGTAGTTCCTGTCCTTAGAAATGTAACATTACCTCAATCCAATGTAAGGCAATGACAAACATCAATCAGTTCATCTTGAACAAGCACCTCCGCCGTAAACTACTTCACGGTTTCATCACTATCAACACTACCTTAATTGAATTTTAATAGACAGGGTTTTCGTCAAATATGCATTCATTAAGAACAAGTTATTAAGTTTCTTTGATAAAATGGTCCAAGGGTCAGTTCTACAATCGACCGCTGAACTTCTAGTCAGCGCTAAGTTGAGGCCAACTCTCATTTAGCGTACTCTCATTGGCCAAAATCAGACTTGGCCTCAACTTAGCGCTGACTAGAAGTTTAGCGGTCGATTGTAGAACTGACCCTAAGACGATTACTCTTCGTTTAAGTAACTTCTCCAACTGTCGAATAAGTAACATTAATTGAAGACCTGAGTTCAAAAGCACTCCAAGTCCGTTTTTCTCGTATTTTCATTTTTCTGTTCGTCGGTATCTATATTCCAAGGACTATCCACTTGCATAAATATTACATCCTAATCCCACAACAGGAACCCTTTTTAACACGAAATCATTTCCGCTGAATAGGATAACATACGAAGACCTTAACACTCAAGCACACGCGTTGACGGGATTTCCCGCGTTTGTAGAAAAAATGTGCCTGCATTAGAATAGCTTTATGATCGTAGCTGTAGGATCCTCTATCTTCCTCGTTTGTTTCCTTCCACACGTAGTTTTCCTTCTAACTGTGATCAGAATGGAGTATGAGGAAGAACAAAGACATGTTTTGGAATTGTTTAACTCAGTAAGAGAAGAAGAAATTGAGGATGAGGATAATGCTGCACCACAATCTATGTCAGTACGAGCAATTCCCGTCATCGCGTGTGCTTACGGTTTAAAATTCCAACGTAACTTATGCAATTTCAACACCTTCATAAACTATTTTTGGCGCACCTATAAAAGCAATTAAGAAACTTTCGTGATGTTTTTAAGAAACAGATACTACATCAATTACTTTGTAAAAAACATTACTAAATAAAGTACGTTTAAAGTAGAAATCTATGACAATTTATTCTCAAATATAGGGAATCCCCGTCCGCTTGTGGAATTGACGAGAAGCAGGCGCGTGTTCTTGAGTTTAAACTGTTTTTCGTTCTTCCTGAAAAATATGATATACTCCGGTGCACTTGGGATGTTTTTCAGTTTAGGTCTTTAATTGGACTGTAAAGAGGGACTTCTACATTTTAGTTGATAAAATTGATGAAATGGCCTGTAAAACAACATGGCGTACATCCGTAATGATAAGAGGAAGCCCCTTACTGCTAACATTTCTTGCAAAACTGGCAAGGAAAAAAAAAAACAAATAAGTCTATAATTAGACACTAATAATTTTGGGGTTTGCTGTAATCTTTCCCACACCTTGGTTTCTCATGCCTCACCATCACAGTTGGGATATATATGACCGTGTTTCCTGTAGCGGTTAGTACAGGTGTTCTATGTTTGAGACCGCTCAGTCATTAAAATAAATGGCAGTATAATAAATTTGGTATTTCATACCTGTAAAGAAAGATTGCAGTGTACAAAATAGTGAAAATGTCCAATTTTATAGAAGTGTTTATGGTACGAAAATATTGTAATTAGGTTGTCAATATTCGGTTAAACCTGACTTAAAATCTGGCAGTTATTCTATCTTCTTCCATTCAGCCGCTAGACTCCAATACAGACAAAAGGCAAAAATGTAAAAGAATGTCCCATATCATTATGTTTGAACCCTCTGGAGAAATAAATGAAAATTAAAAACTGTAATGGACGTTAAGTGAAATGAAGTAATAAGAATTAATGCTGTAAACGTTAAAATATGATTTGTTTATTCCTAGAATAGCAATAGCTTAGAAAATTTTCACTCGTTTTACGCTTTTGTGTTCATATACTATATTTTCTATATATCTAATTTTAAATTCAGCCAGGGGCTTACATTTATTGCTAATATTACATATATTGCTTAAAGTAAATAAAAAATATTATTTTGGTGCTAAATTATAGTTACTGCCTTTTTTATTCTGGATCACAGAGTAAAACGGATTAGTAAATTTGAAGTGTCTTCAAGAGTTTCCTTTTGCTCTTTATATTAATAAAATTCCGTACCTAAAAGGAAATCACAAATTAATATATAGATAGATATGCACAAGAGCTGTATGTAGCCCTTGTTTATTTTTAACTAGACTTTAAACTAAAATTATGGAACTGATATCATAGTGTTCTTTCTCATATTATCTTGTGTTCAGAATTATTTTTTCTTCAAATCGGTTTGCGTTCCGATCTTGGAAGCAACAACTACTGAAAGCAGAATTTGAGAAGGACTGCAAGCATCAATTATACAATTTGATCCAATTGATGTATTGAAAGTAAATGAAGATATAATAGCTTCTTCGAAAAGTTGTAATAAAATATTTCAGACAAAAAATTCGGAATTTTAGCCTTCTAGTGAAGCGCTCCGCAAACTGTGGTCTGCGGGGTCTGCCCTTGAGGTCCTCTGAGTCTAGACTAGATTGAGCATTAGCAGGAAAAAGATAAAATATTTAGTTCAAGAGAACTGCGTATCAGACAGTATATTTGAAAATCAGAAATAATAATTTCCTCTGGACCCATAAGAATACAATGACTATTTAAAATTTGGAGAATTACACGATCCCCCTATTTTTGCACTGTTGGTAATTGGTAGGTCTTTTACTGGTGAAGTATAGAAGAAAATATTCTCTTAACGAAAAGAATCTAAGAGGATAAAGAAACCTTTCAATTGTATTGCTCTTCTATAGAGGAAAAGACGGGATAACACGTACACAAGAGACAAAAATACAGCAGAGAGGAAAGGAAGAAGAGCCGGAGAGGCTCCAAAGATGATTAGTGTCTCCCGGATTGTAAATGAAATTGATTGCCTGCAAGAAGAACAGATAATGAATGCATTGTCTGTGTTCAAAAAGTAAGCAGCAAAGCGGGGTATCTTTTTCTTGTACTTTTCCTACAAAAAAAATATTTTCCCTTCCTTTTCTGGGAGGGAAAGGAACCACAATATTGTATTTGAAATAATCCACACAAAGGGCTGCCGAGGACATATTTTTTTTTAAAATTTTTGACACGTTACTGTCAGCGATAAAGGGAGAGTATTGACGCTCGAAATACTGCTTTTACTTACATGTAAACGTATGTTGTGCTTTTATTGTTATGTTTCATCTCGACTGGACACAGCTTTCAGTTGTTCGGAAATTATACTTATGTGGTGGACGTTAGTGTTGTTTCGTTAAATAGCACAATGGAAAACTTGCTTCGAACCGGATAGTTGAAAAGTAAGTAACGTGATCTTGATACACTTCAGTCAGCGTGTAAAGCTAATGATACAGAAGTTGTGTGTGATTCTGGTGGAAATATCAGTGGTGTTAATACAATTAAAGAAATATCTAGTGATAGCTGTTCAAAGAAAAAATAGTTTCGTAAATGGGATGAGTTATTTGGAATTTTGAACTACTTGGTGTAGCATTGAAAGTGAACCAAAACTTCAGTTCTTTGTGTTACGAAGTGGTTTCGAACGAGTGTATGAAAAAGAAAGAGCATTGATAAAGAATTATCAATGATATATGTTTCTATCACGAAATTCTGAAGTCACAATTTGAAACTCCTAACAGTAAATGTGATTATTTTTCTTTTGTTCGCTATTCTTTCCATTGTGATATTGAAAATAACCTAATGTCACTGAATGACAGAGAACAGTTGCCGGCCGGGTGGCCGAGCGGTCTGTGGCGTTAGTCCATCGGCTCGCAGGTCCCGGGTTAGAGTCCCGGCAGGGGCATGGGTGTGGATTTTAACAGCTAAAGGCGAACCGCGCGGGCCAAAGTCCAAAGTTACTAGAATGACCTATATAAAAAGAATAAAGACAGAGAACATTAAATTGAACTCGCGAATGAAGCCGAACTTAAAATAAAATTTGAAACAGAAAGTGAGGCTAATTTCAGGACTTCATTTCAAGTGAAAACAAAGTACTGAACTATACAATGGTGTTTTAAAAATTAAAATTCAGTGTGCTTCTACATATCTTTGTGAGAAAGGGTTTCGAAATAAGAACGAAGTGCAGAAATCGAATTTATGTAAGTGCCGATCGCAGACTTAAGCTTACCAGCATAATACAAACATTGAACAACTTTGCCAAGGGAGGCAGGCTCATCCATCTCATTAATGTAAATACGAACTACATTAGTTTATTTTTTTCAGTTAATATTAAGGTAGAGATGATACAAGTTATATTCTGAAAACTAAATGCTTATTGACCGATAAAATATTCTTCCTAGAGTTCAATTATTAAACATAAACTAATATTAATTTTCTTCCAGCTATTAATCCCTGTGGGTGAGTAGTAATCAAGGGATCTCGGGTTCGATTCCCTGTGGGGATACAAGTGGTATAAAACCCATGTTAACTGTATGTCCCGTCCCTAGGACGTCATCTTCATTCGATGCAAGGCAATGACAAACCACCATCGGTTCTTCTTGCCCAGGAATCTTCGGGTCAGGATTTTCCTACAGGCAGAACACCCATTATCATTAATACTATTAAGGAAATATTCATATTTGAAAATAGTTTGCGGACCGCTGTTCTAGTGTGTTTCATTACTGAAGTGTGCAAAATTATTTCTGGCAAAAATAATATATTTGAGTGTTATATCATTACTTTCGAATTGATGATTCTTAACATTCATCATTTTAAGATAAGGGAAAAGCGGAGGAGGGGATGATAGGACACTTTTAGTTCTGAGTATTTTGTGAGATGAATGTTATTTATAGCTCAAAATTTTCTATGGTGTTTCAAAGGTTGGCCGGTCTGATACTATTCTGAAATGTTGTAACCGAACAACATTAAATCAAACAAAAGATATATCGATTTAACCATCCTTACCTGATGGAGCAAGGTTGTTCTCAAATACATTACAGCTACGAACAAAATAGACAATAAAATTACATTTGTTAATCTTGTTTGAATTGATATAGTGTCTGAAACAAACTGACGAATTTCTGAAAAACTTAACTTGCAGGGCTTTTTTTTTTTTTTTTTGTCAAAGTGGACCACGAATCAGTTTCTTCAATGGACCACGTGCGCTCAAAATAAGCGTTCTAAGCATTTGGTCAACGGAGTCCATTATTTTTTATCTTTTAAACGTATTAAACTATAAAAGAAAAAGTAAAATATGGCAATTCTATGTAACTGTCTTTTCCATCAAATATTTTTAAGGAATTGAGAGAAAACTTTTCCTTATCGCTTGCTAAAATTAAGTATATTAGCATATTTGTGACTGAACTCAACACTTTATAGTTGTACTAACGCAATCTAAACTTCAACCAAATAAACCTTTTATGTGAGTATTGAACACTCCCAAATGCATGGTAAAACATCGATGTAGTTCTGATGCATAGAACACAGAAGAAACAAATATACGCTATCTGCCTCGCCCCATTTTGCCACCTAGAATGAAATATGTTTAGTGTGAAACAATACAACATAAACTTCTATTTCGTTGTGTGCAAGTGTGTGACAATACATTAGGTAATAATGAAATGATAATATTAATTAATAAAATTGATATTGGATTGTACATCCTTTAAATCACAGTAGCAAGTAACAATATTTATATGCATGCATGCATGAGCCTTGTAGTTTAAAGTTCAAAATATTTTAGTAGTGTACTGCGTGCACCACTACATTTTGTATTTGAGTCAGTGTGAGCTAATTATAAATGTATTTTTAGCACCAAAAGCACCATCCTTCCCCTCTTCCTTCCTTCCTTTATATATGCTAGTAATTCTTGTAATGATTGTGGTCTCCGAATTCCGGGTACACTTTCACGTTGTGGTGCACGATATTTCAATTAGAGTTTCTGAGTTTGGTAGAGAATTTCCGCTACGGAAACAAAAGAAGGTTTTAGACTTGAAAGGGAGCAGCCCCAAATGCACAAACATCAGGAAGGGGTGTTTTCATTACCTAAAGGTGGTTGGATGGACACAGTTTTTCTCTGTAATAGACTGTACTTCCTGAAAAAGAGTCCAAACACATGACAAACTTCAACTATTTTGCTAATTGATTCCTTTGCTACAACAATTTAGGTTTTGTGTGTCTGTTGTCGCTGTTTGAAGTTATGGATCAGAAGTCGCGTTGACTGTCACAACTCCGTAGTTGCATCTTTTGATCATTTGTGTGGTTTCTTTATTTTGGTTACCAGAAACACAACAGAATATTCAAGAGGTAATTTCTTCAGGCCTTTTGTGAAAATAGGTATTTTGTGGAAGTAATGGGAGCTGTTTGTTTAATTTCCTTTACGTATTGTGAATCAACTACTACATCAAAACTTAGTAATGTACTAATGTTAAATTGATAGTTTTGGTGAACACAACTCAAAACTTCTTATGTTAATTATTCAAAATTCTACTTCACATCGTTTCAAATATTTTAGCAGACGTTCATGCGCATTACATTTACAACAGTTTCTTGTTCCAGGGGGCTAAGATCGCAGACTTCTAATCGGCACTGGGGTGGAACACAGTTTCAAAACATCATTATTGAAGTTTTTGAGTGTAGTCCTCAGTTTCGCCAGACGAATGTCGAGATCGTATTAAGGCTCAGATTAGTAACTTCCTCCTACTCCACAATAATGCTCACCGAGGGAGTTATAACAAGTATTGGCCATAGCAGTCTATTCATTTTATACAAAGTAAATTAAATAATTAAAACCTTCACTTTAAGGCGCTATATTACACTGTCGAGCTTGCTAATCAGCTTGCTGGCCCGAGCTTCCTCGTCTTACACTAAAGAGCTTGCTCGTCTAGGAAGCTGTTCAACAAACTCGAGAGTATAGTAACATGAAATCTGTCAAGCTTGCTCTAGGAATCAGCAAGCTCGATAGTGTAATAGCTCCTTTAGTGTGGTATGACACCACTTTGAAACTTTCCAAAATTATCACTTATTTCGTTGTGGTACCTGACTTATGAGTCTTTTTTAAAGTTTTCTCTGCAATTCATTGTTAACGTCGTCTACTGTAATTTTATGTACTTGAGACAAAAGTATGATATTGTAGCTGATAATGTATCTATGATATAGTATAATTTGACAATCGATCGAGTTCTAGCGACCTAAGACAGTACGCGTATGCTTTGATTCATAAATTAAAAGCTTCCTGCTGCTGGGACGTGGATATCGTTACAAATGGAAGAATAAAATGAACATTTGTGGTCTACCTAAACCATAGAGCAAAATAAATAAATAAACGCACGAATAAAACTCTAAACTTGTCAATTTGTTCGTAAAACTGTTGGGAGAAAATTCAAAGTTGCGCAACGCTTGTTACATAGTTCGTAATTGTTGAACTAAATTACGTAGACAACTGAAATACATCTTTGTATATTGACAAGTTTCTAAGATACAAAAAAAAAAAAAAAACGAATTATCGTCCAAGTACGTTTGTAAATAATGATTTCAACCCAATAACTGATCGCACCAGTGGAACTAGTTAACCTACATGACTGACTACTAATTAAATATATGAGAAAGACGCATTCTCTATCTGAAAGCTTACAAGTCTTCTACAGAGGTATTGTGTAATCCGGAAACGTAGGTTTCTGCAATATTACATTGAATGTAGACAACACTGTTGGTGTAAGAAGATTCTGGGAGATGGTACATCTCTGCATGCCTCTTCCAACGAAAGGAAACAAAGTCGAAAATATCCGGAATATTTAAAAATATAACTACAATCAGGAACCCTGAAATAACGACAATGCTTTCCTGTCACTCTTGAAATACTGTGTTGCTCTAGAAGGCAACCAATAAAGTTCGGTGAGATGTTGACCTACAAAGATAAATGCGATAACATGAAGTAAGACGTACCTAGAGAATGAGAAATAGTCCCCAGCAGCAACTCGGGTAGACTATGGATACCACAGTGCTGAAAATTAGCGGAACATGAACCAAAGAAGTCATCCAGTGTGTTTATCATCTCGTCGAGTGATCCGAATCACCGTCCTCGCAGATGATAGATTAACGAATGGAACAAATGGTAACCCAAAAGTGCAATGACATGAAAATATGAGGAATGCATTCACAGTTTTCCAACTTTGGAGCATTATGGTATTACGGTGACCTTAGGAACATTTGGCTTCGAAATATCTGGCAGCATCTTGTCCTGTAACAGAATGATACCTCTGTGATTCAAAAGCACAGTTTGGAGTTTTCATGCACACGTTCCAATTGTTGCGAGTACACAGTGGCATTGATTGCCTCGCCAGGCCCCAACATTTTCGATACTCTGAAGGACCACAAAACACGGAAAATAATATTCTGTTGATACAGTGGAGATTTAGGTTGTTTCGGAGAGGTGCATGTGGTAACGACAGAGCCTCGCTGGCTATAGCGCTCACCTCTGCTGCTAGGGGTCGTAGATCCGACCCCTGCTCAAGTGCTCATGCCATGTGAGTTTTGTGGTGGACAATCACCGTGTGCGAGGGTTTTCTCGGGGTACTCCAGTTTCCTCCCACTTTATTTATTCCACCAATTCATCCCACATCATCCATCCGGCCTGAGCCAATGTTGCCTAAAGGCCTTATAAATTAAATTCAAAATGTATGTAAATATGGTAACAACTGAAGACGGCGCCGTCGATTATCGTAAAGAACACGAGAATGGAAATGAAGACACAAGTAACAATCATTCGTTTACGCTAAGTATGCCAAATGATTTTCTAAAATAATCCAAAGATGCATAAAAAACAGGAGCATTAATTACACCAAACTAGCGTTTTATTAATTTTTATCAATGAGAGAGAATGTCATTGCCCGTTTCGATGGAAGTGAATGCGTATATTATCTTCCCTTGTATGTAAAGTTGTGTTATTTGTGCTCATTTCTACTTACCTTTTCTTCAGAAAATTTCTGGGAATCCCCTACTTCTTTTGAGAAATCCCTTGCACACTCATTGCATAATTATGGAATATACATTTTGGATAGTCCAGGTTATAAGACTTTAGCTATAGCATTGCACAGAAGTTTCACCATTAATGGTATTGTAAATTTAAAACTCTAAAGTTCATTTCCTCAAGTTTTCACCAACGTGAAGTTCTGAAACGCAACTTAATTTCAACCTGGTGCTATTTCTTGAAGTTTATATGAGATACCTGGAATATTGGGTTAAAAAAAATCTCTTTAGACATAATACTTTACACTTTGTTGTACTTTACGAACAGCTGTATATAGCGGCAGTACGAGCTTATTCAAGACGGTGTAATGGTTCTAACGTACGAATAGTCGAAATTATAAAGCGTATGCAAACATAAGTTACAAGGTACACAATATTTTAGACTTAATGAAAAGTAAACAGATTTTTGAGCTTATGTATTTTAATATAAACTTTAATTGAAAATAAGTTCCAGTAATTGAATAGAGAGACTAAGAACAAGAATTGCAACTCTTTTCTCGAAAGTTAACTACTGCCTATGAATCGATATAGGTAAATCCGTGTATGTTCGAGTTCTGCCCATGCCCACCTCATGATTCAGATAGTCTCTGTTTTTCTTAGTTCATAAAGACCGGGACTATGCTGGGATGGTACTTTGAATAAGACCATTGAGTAATAAGACCAAGGCTTGCATGTTATCCTAATTTCTTCTGAAAGACAATGATTACGTACGCAGAAGGACTATAGCCCAAAATTCGTTTAAAGGCGTAAATATAGAGATTATGAAAGAACAGTTCATAATGAATAATATTTACGTTCAACATGGATCAGTAGATTTCTTACTTTGTACCTACATCTACGGTTAATAATTAAAAGGTTACTAAGAATAAAAGTCAATTTGTACACTTTTGTACAAGTATAGTGAGGCATTACAAAATACCAATGTAAATTACACTGCTTGCCATAAAATATGCAACACCAACAAGGAGAGAAGATAGTAGCCCGAAATTCGGTACATAAATACCGTAAGGTACAAGTAGAAAATGATTAAACTTATCACTGTGTGCGAATAGTGACAACATGGCGACAGCAAAACAGAGCTGTCGGTCAGTTGCCTGCGGGCCCACCATGGACATTCAGAACGGCTGCAATACAGTAAGTCATAGAGAAGATGAGAC
Organism: Lepisma saccharinum; assembly: GCA_022664845.1. NCBI lineage: Eukaryota > Metazoa > Arthropoda > Insecta > Zygentoma > Lepismatidae > Lepisma > Lepisma saccharinum. The sequence continues at coordinate 25,323 of JAGDQP010018756.1, forward strand.
TTTGGATATCCTCCTGGAGAATGGCAAGCCACTCCCCTTCGACACGATGCCACAGTCCATCACCTATAGCTGAAAGGTGTCGCTGGCGTGAGAGGCGTTATGTAATCACTGACCAGGAGTGTTCAGTTGGCGAAAATTCAGGTGAACGCGCCGTCCAAGGAAGCAGGGAATATTTTGTCCAGCCATTAAGGCTAGGACATCACGTGTCACATGCGGGAGCGCGGTATCCTGCTGGAATGTGGTCTCCGGCAGCGCCAGAACAAAAAGCGCTACAACCGGGTCCAACACATTGTCGATGTACGCAGACACCAACGCACGCGGAATCCAATGGCACCCCACATCATAATACTCGGTTCCTGAAAGACGAGGCGATGCAAAACGTGGAATTTGTCCATCCTAGAGTGACGGCACTGTCAGATACAGATACGAACATTATAGTCATGCAGACAGAAGCATGATTCGTCTGAAAAGATGATGTACTACCATTCAGTTCTGTATGAGCGACGTTCGCGACACAATTGTAATCCCAACAACTTATGATGTGCAGTCGGCGGAAGCCGCAGCAATGGTCGCCGTGCAAATATGCCAAGCTCTGCCAGACAACGTAGAACTATTCATGGGGACACTGGGTTCTGTACAATATCCGCCAGTGTTCGGGATGTAACTGTTCGATCCGCCAGAGTTATACGCACAAGTCGTCAGTCCTTGTGGCCCATGATATAACGCGGTCGTTGGTATCCAGCTTGTCGTTGCGTAGTGCCTTCATGGTCCCTGTGAGCCGCACTGCGGATGCAGTCCGTCTAATACGGGCACCAATGTCGCGGAATGATAAGCCACTATAACACAATTTTCCCGCGATCAAAAATGGCAGAGCTGCCACATTCGACGACGATTCATCTTTCGACCATACACGCACACACTGACGTCACACCAACCGTCGTTTAACATTGCACTGTGGGTCGCTGGTGTGCCTCCGATTGCTGTTCTTAAATGGCTTACCAGGAGGCTTTGATATGTCACGAAACTGTCGTTCTAATAATTTGTTTATCTTTCCAGGCTATACATATTGTACAAATTATGCATTTATCAAATATTTCCTTCTTGGTATTGCATTTGTAATGACAAGCAGTGTATTTAACAAGAAAGGTAAGTCATAGTTTAAGATTTTCCTTGGGTATGTTGTTATAATTATGTTTATATTAATTTTTGATTTATTTTATATTTATGTGAACCGTGATATCACATAATAACAAATAAACAATTGAGCACTATTCAACATAGAACTCAATTAAAATTTCACATCAGTAATCAAATACAAGCATTTTTTGTCCTCTTGATGTTTGAAAAACTCCTACTTCTTTTTTTCTAATACACTCACTATTTCGCTTCAGGGAACACAACTATATTGTCAGATGTTACAGAAATGTTGAACGAGTTGGAAATGATTTTTCAGTTTCACGGGCGTATTTGTATTCTCTCCACCTTCTCTTCCCCATTCGTTTGATGAGTTTTGTTTTTGCTGTTTCGACGCTTGAAATATACAGAATATGATTGATTCCATAATATCCTACAATGGTGTATTAATAGAACAAAGACATACGTTTTGGGCATATTTAGATTGGGAACAAAAGTTGTAATTTATACTTAACCATCTCTCTCATGTGTTTGCAAACTGAGTGCCAAAATGTTCTGACCTAATACTAACTGTTATTTGCTCTAAAACCCAATAGACTCATGTTTCAGTCTTTAGTGATGTTTCAGTGTACTCCCAGTGACTGCTGATTATTGCACATTAAATTACCTACAAGTTTAGTATTTCCTTTTATTTGTTATTATATGCCTTGTAAAGACAATGAAGGATTTTGTATTCTAATGTCATTCACTAGCTGCATCTACACGAACTTATTCTGATGTATCTCGAAATCATGAGACATCGTTGAGCTCCCGTTATTGCGTAAATCCAACAATAAATGATTTGAGCAAACTCTTATATTAACTTCTTTTGCACAAAGAATCTGTAAGTTACTTTTATTCTCTGGGGGTTATATTCTAAGATAGATTCAACTGTACAGTTTGCGGGTCCAGTTCTTTTCTTGTGTTTCCTTCCTTATCTGTTGTAACTGATTTCTTTCTATTTTCTTCATTTTTCAACTACGTTAAAAAACTTTTTTATTTCTCTGTTTACATCTATTTTGGTCTCTACAATTTTTCTCTATTGTGAAAAGCATGATTTTCTCAGGAAATTCTTAAATGAAACTTACCCAAACTGGACAAGCCATGCGTCAAGTAATTCGGATTTTAGGTAGAGCGGATAGTTAGTCTCTGTTGTTGTAAAAGAACGGCAACACCGGAAGGCAAAGTGGGAGATATTCTCCTAATAATTATTGACATGCTGCAGAATCGAACCTGGGAAAAATAGGGAAAACACCACGAATGCATTTTAATATTTACCTATCTATACCTGTGGAGTACACCCATTGATAGCCGATGCAGCATGTACAACTGAGCTAAAAATAACAATATTTATGTCAGGACTCCGTGATTTAAGGCATACACAAGATAGAATTAAAATTAAATGAAAACATCACTCAGCAATATTGCATGTTGAAGGGAGGCCATGAAGATAGAAACTCGAAATGTCTTTGGCTGTTGATGACATTAGCTCTCAAGACTCCAGCACGATGTTCAGGTTCATCAAAAGTTCTTTAAAGTCTTGTTTGACATGACGACTGCCGATATATCAATTGGCACTCAAAGTTCATCGTTCTTTTGTAAAGTTCATCACATACAAAGTTCTGGAGGAAATTAGTTCGATGTAGTCTTTTCTAAAACTTGGCCAAAATACAGAGTTTAAATAGTCTTTTGCTTCGTCGTGGGAAATCGAGAAAACAAAAGTCTAAGTAAGATGGGAAAATTCGTATCAGACTAACGCTTCACTGATGAGTAGCAACTACCGGTAACAGTGGTCTCCTGCGGTCAACTGCAATCAAGACAAATGGCGTCAATAGTTTTTATATGACATCGGTCTTGCAGGTGCACATGTATTAACCGATTGGTTCAGAGCGACTATCAGATCATAGACTCTGTATTTCTTTTCAGTTTTAGAGAAGACTGCATGGAACTCAGTTTCCCCAGAACTTTTTATATGACGAACTTTACACCAGAACGATGAATATTGAGTGCCAATTGATATATCGGCGGTCGTCATGACAACCAAAATTATAAAGAACTTTCGGTGAATCTCAACATCTTGAGAGCTAGTGTCATCAACAGCCAAAGATATCTTGAGTTCCTATCTCTATGGCCTCCCTTCAACATGCAATATTGCTGAGTGATGTTTTGATTCAAATCTGGTTCTGTCTTGTGTATTGGTATGTCTTAAATCACGGAGTGATGACAGAATAATTGTTATTTTTAGCTCAGTTGTGCATGCTGCATCGGTTATCAATGGGTGCGTTCCACAAGTATAGATAGGTAAACCTTAAAATACATTCGTGGTGTTTTCCCTATTTTTCCCAGGTTCGATCCTGCAGCACGTCAAAAATTATTAGGAGAATATCTCCTGCTTTGCCTTCCAGTGTTGACATTCTCCCGCACCAACATATACTAACTATCCGCTCTACCTACAATCTGAATTAATTGTCGCATACCTTGTCCAGTTTACAGTTTTGTTGTAAGCATTTCCTGGACAAATTATTATTTCGCATGGTGTATCGGTGCAACTGTGGTACGATTTAATAGATCCTCTGCCTTCTGGTATATTTGTAAATTACAATTTTACAAAAGAAGTAAATTTTAACAGATTTAAAATTATTATTTCTGTGCCTCTTTCGAGACACGTAATTATATACTAGTCAGAGCTAGAATATTTTTACACAGTCAATCGTGGGTAGGAAAGGATCTAAACTTTCTCAGGGCAAAGGGAGTAATTATGGAAATTGGAAAGAGAGGGAAAATATCCAAATATAAGCCATTTTTAAAATAACAATTTAAAGTTCACATGGGAAGGTTCCTGGCTTATGCCTACCTAGACGATACCATGCTGTAACCAATATCTACTATTGTAATAAGTAATTCTATAAACCTGGAAAAACTTAAGGCAAATGGAAAAAGAGGTTCCAGTTGGTGTTACTATTTTAAAACAAGGATTTGATATCAACGTGAGACTATGGCCCATTAACACTTGCATTGAACTTGACGAATACTTGAAGGATCGTGCCATTTTGTTCATATTCGTGATTTAATATCGGGTGCTTCTCTTCCTGTTGTTATTTTAATATGCTGAACACCTGAGAGCTAAGATTGGTCATTTTTACAGGCCTGTTTGGCATGGTGAGAAAGTTTCAAAAGATTTACAATGATATTTGATATTATGGTTCTCTTTCTCGCGCTTAAATTTCTACACTGTAATTAATCTCTTGTGTAGATTAATTATAAAAGTAAGCCGATATATGATTATGATATTTGCTTTAAATAATAACAACCAATACTTAAGTTAGGCTGCTAAATCATATATTACATTAAACATTTCAGTCCGGTGATGTATTTATAATCCATCCAAGTACTTTTCATATTTAACCAGTACAGTCATCAAATTAAATACCGACTTCGTGCTTCTAATACAATTATATTTCCAAGTTGAGATGCGCTTCATATACTTTCATTAACGTAACAACGAAAGCATATTTGTGTTGACATTCTTGTACACTCAGATCCAAATAAAATAACATCGATTTAAATCTATAAATGTAGACTAATTATTCATACACTTATGGATCTTCATTCTGATTCTATTCTATAGTCAATATGTTCCATGAATTCATATTCCTTGACAGTTTCTCTAATTAGTTGTGTAAACCTTATCAAAGTTTCTTCAACCTATCCGTAGGATACGGAAGACACAGATTAAACTTCTATGATTAAACTTGATCATGCTACCAATATTCAATATCTTGATCCAGCGCTCTGAAATTCAACTTCAATGATTCGTTTCAAAACTAATTTCATTTGTATAACATACACCTAGTTGCCAAGTTTTAAAGTAGTGTGACCCTAATACTGTCCAGTGCATTCACGCAGAAAAAGGTTAGAGCAAGGCATTTATTGAATTTAAAATTTGTCAAAAATAAAGAGGCATGCATAAATTTCCAAAATTCCTTAAAGCTAACCTTTTCACAGATTTTCGACATGGACCTTGCTTTCACACTATAAACATCTTTTCTTAGAATATGTACTATTTTACTTGTTTTTCTTTTGTTATAGTTCTTATTAGCCTTCTCTTCTATCCTCCTAATACGTCATCATTGTTTACCCTGTCCATCTATTTAATCTCCTTTCTTCTTCTCCACAGCACTGGTCCCTGCACGTTTTCGATTCTCATAACTCACAACCATAGTTGCTCTTACTTTAATCTTCATTCCAAACAATATGTTGACTCGTAGTATCTCTTCCATCATTACCTTCGATTGATGTCCGTTTTTGCTAGTATTGCCTGATTTTTTATATACTTTATGGCTCTCAGGTGGCATAGAGCATCCTTATTTTACTTGTTTCACGACTAGTGTAGTAATATATATATATATATATATATATATATATATATGTAAACTTTTTTTTCTAAAACTTAAGTTTTTTTTAAGGAAACACAAATTATGCTTTCGTTTTTCCCTAAACTTGTTAACGTCTTTTTAAGTAAGAATTACTTTTATATACGTAATTAAAAAGAAACACAACATAAGTTAAGTCCTAGATTCTATAAGATTACAAATACGTTTTGGTATATATGAGGGATTCGTTTGCCCAGTTTTCAGTGTTGCTAACTAAAAATTATATTTTTATTTCAAATTTCTTTGATAGCATATCTGCCCCAAACAGCTTAAACATCATTCAGCACAAATAGAAGGAAGTTTTGGGTGTCTCCGCCCTGAAGCACCCCAGTTGTCAGTATTAGCAACCTATTTTATAATTCAACGTGTAGATAAGTTTTATTTATACAAAACACTAAGTGTGCATTGATTTACCCTAAATGTTGCATACGTGTGCAATATTTACTGGGACACGTCATAGAGGTACTCCTGGCGCCGCATAGCGTTGAAATCAATTTGAAATTGAGTCGTATTCAAACCAAACTTGGAATTTAGGTACTGGGATATGTCATACAGGCACCATAGTTGTCAATTTTGCTAACAAACTAAAAATCTATAATTTATATGTATTATCGTAGGACGTATGCACATTGATTTAAGTACTGCGGTTGTCCTTGTACCCAAGTATCCAATTCTCAGCGTTGCCACCTTATTTTAAAAGTCAATTTTTCAAAAGTCCCCAAAACTATTACGTGCCGATAGCTACTACTATACTTTCAAAAAAGCCCGGGAAGAGTCGCGAGACATGGCTACGTTATCATATAATTTGAAATAATACTTCTCAGAGCCCATTTGCAACAGACTCATTAAAATATATATATGTAGTTGTTTGTTTACAAGAGTATTCATTATGGATTTACGCTCTTTTTAAATATGCATATAACATAACATATGTTTTTGTTACATTATATTTTCACAGTATGAGACAAGACTTGGAGACCGGAGCATTAAGGAGCTATGCCCCCGAGTTTTTTTTTACACAATGTAGGATAGTAGTAAAATCAAACATATATCTCTCCCCTTGAATAGAAGAACGTTACTTCCCGTACTTTTGAGCGACATAT
>JAGDQP010018757.1:0-35996 GCA_022664845.1 Lepisma saccharinum
GGTTCAGATTCGAAGCATGATAAGTTACCACTGGCTGTACTTATGTGGCCCTCTAGGAAGTTTAATTGACCTATACGCGGCACCATTGCATATATATTGATTCACCCAGGTTAGAGCGCACATACGAGATGATTATTGTACCCGAGTAGGGAATAGTAAACGCTCAGAAGAGACGAAAGGAGCTTGGTCTCGTTTTGGGGGACATATGTTGTTTCATGCATGTGAAATTCATTATAAACATAATAAATTTATAATTTATATTAAAAAATGTATGTATTAAAGAAGTTCAAAGGGAAAGTAAATAAGGTATAGTTTCCAACACTACAAACTCTTGCATATTACTTGAGTACAAAACTAAAGTAAGTTTACTGAAAGATTTATAAAATGGTTAAGATATCATACTTATTGCATAACAGTGTATCACAGAATCTGACGTACTGACCGCAGTTGTGACGTGGTGCGAAGTAACAGATCAGCATCTACAACTTTCATGGTTCTACTAGAAGTTTGGGCACGTATGTTGGTGTAATTTAAAACCCATCAACTAATAGAATGGCTACATATCTGGTTAATTAATTAATAAAAATGGACCAACAATAAAAAAAGTATTGCTATAAAGAACGTGTTACTTCAGAACAAAGTATGTGAATGAACATTTTTACCCACAAACAAATTCTGATATTGTTGGAATATTCTGCGATTTGCAATAATTATTCCAACAAATTCTGATATTATTGGAATATTCTGCGACTTCCAATAATTATTCTCTAAGGAAAATATCCTCTCAAGGTGTAATTTTTCATACTGTTTAAAGGGTACAAAATGAGAAGCTGACTGTACCCTGAATTTTATAACAGCGAACATACTCGCAATGCAATATTTTGAACCTTAACAAGTACATGAAACTCAAGGCTTCAATCAAGTAATTTTTAACCCTGCTGAAATATTTTCTTTGACTGTTTCTTATAACATGATGAATAAATTAGTAAACTGAAAACTTGTAGAGAGCTTGCGTAGGAGTCATCGCTTTCTGATAACGATCTCAGCTGGCGACTGTTCTCATATATGTTACACTTGGGTTTTCCGTTAGTCACGTCAAAGAAATGCTGGGTGGTACCTTCAAGTCATACGTTGGTCCAATTCCTCTCCCAACCTAACATAAAAATCACCTTCCAATTAGAAAAGGGAAGTCGTAGTTTGTGCTAAATTCCATTGAAACTTGTGTTTATTTATTTGCTCAACAATCTCCAGATGTAGCCGTACTTCAGTCATTTTGCGCAGTGTGTATTTAACAACGACAGAAACAACAAAACAAAATACTTTGTAATTAATCATTCCTCTTATTATTCAAGGTATCATATAATGTTTTGTCTGGTGTCAAGCAGGGAAACCTAGCAAAATGTTAGTGATGATGATATGCATGCAAAACGTGGATTACCATTTAAAGGGTGAGGGTGACTTTATCTAGTTCTTGACCCCATCACATTAAGAAGCAGAAAGTTTTTGAATATTTTGACGATGTTTGGAAAGTTCCTGTAATTTATATGAGTGAGTGATTTGGAATTTTGATTGTCAAAATCCAATTTAAAATAGATTTTCAAAAATTTGTAGTAGTTATACGACAAGTAAACTTGAAATTTGATACGTCTAATCATATTTTATATCATCTCCTCACTTAACTAAAATTATTATGTGGGCATACTATTAAATAATGCACATGTTTAAGTATAAAAATTGTAATTAAAGATAATACCATTACTCACATGAAAATTGCATATTTTCTTAGGATTCCCATGACATAAATTTGCCTTGGTTTTCATGTTATTCAGTTACATTCAACAGAATAGAATACATCTAATATGATATTTTCTGTACTTCTGTATTCCTTTTGACTACATAACCTGTAAGTTAAATAAAATATCAGTTATCATAATACCAGAATATTATAATATCATAATACAGTATATCTGTTCCAATATATACCATACATTTCTTGGCTCCTTCAGAGTAGCATAGTAACAATAGAAACGTCCATTTCCAAACGTGTTGTTGTCGATAAAAAATAAAATTGTTATATCGCCATTGTTGAGTTAATTTTGTAACTTTGTCATACATTAGTAAGAGTTTATGATTCCAAATCGTCTCTCTCCAATGTCATTTATACTTGGCAAGAAAGAAAAGTAAGGAGCATAATTAACAGTAATATTGTATATATATTGTCTCCTTCCAATGCCCTTTTGCATAAAGGCAAAGCATTGTTAAACGAATACTTCTCTAACTTTCTAATATATTCTAAGATAGTAATTTGCCCTAGGTTTGAAAAGTAAGAAGTGTATAACAAGTATTTTTTGACAATTTTCCAACATTTATGGCGCTTGGACAACGAAAAATTTAGAAATGAACGTTTGGACCTCAAATTTTAATGACTGATTTGACGATCGTATATTTCATATAAAGTGACGCATTAAGAACTTGATCTCCATGTAACGATCGAATGTGTTCCCAATTTATACTGTCGTTAATAAAAGAGTTATTTGATGGCAGAGTTTTCGGCAGGATTTTCAGTTTAGGAGTGTAAAATCAAAATTCGGAGTGTGTAAGAGAAGTTTTGCACCTTTTCTTTCGATTTTTTATCGCAAAATTTTAAAGTTTTGGATGGGGATGTTTTAGTGAATTTGGGGAGTGACACCCCTGAGGAGTGTCTGGACGAATCATTATTTGATGGAAATATTAATTTATGTTTGTTGTCATACTCCTGATCGGAGTTGTTTATTTTTCATCTTACTCGTACAATATAGTGAGACTTGCAATCGAAAATGGGTTTATGTCTTTCATTTTCTCTTGCAAAAAACGTTTTCGTTCCTTTGGTAATGATTGACTTTAATTTATCATAGACTTCTTGTTGTGAGATCTTGAAACAACTTTGTAGCCTTATATGCGATACTGCCTATATCTCTTGTCGGTGGAGATATCCTGTTTTGGATCCAGCGTAAACAATAAACTACAACTACGTGTTTCTAAATTTTATATTTTTACCATGAAACTTGAATCATTAGGATTATCCAATGCAATGACTTGTTTTGTTTGTTCTGGAACTACTTCTAATTTTCAAATAATCCTGCTCCCTGAATGGTCATACTGCTGCAGAAGCTGATTGTAGACATTTCAAAACGTGGCTTTTCAAATGACAGCTCTTTAAAGTTATAGGATTTGTATCTTTGCTAATCACATCCTTGCGGTTCAACCACATTTGTTGGGTGTAATGCATTGAGTGCCCTCTGTAAGTTCTTGTACTGTGTTAGCATCAACAGTCGTCCATCTGTTTGGAAGTGGTCGTATCTGTGCTAGTAAAATAAGATAATCCCTGCAAAAATTGATAATTGATTACGTCAACATTCATATCTGAACTGGACATAGGTCCGCATAATTCGAATACTGAAAGTGTAATTCTTTTATTGGCGCTATACTTAACTTTAAGCACAATAACTTAACCTTGACAAAGCTTCGCTCATTTGCACTTGATATGCGGTTTAATGATTCATCACCCTTCTCTGAACTGTACAAGGATCCATGAACTTTAATATTCGTTACTTACAATTACTGTTTAAGACCTTTAGGCATCAAAGACCTTTATATTTATTACCGTATTCTCGTTGAATAATTGTCTATTAACGAGTTGTGGGCAATGCAAAGTGGTAGAAAAGCCTACGGCTGTATACAATTTTAGCGATATTCACCTCGAAAAGAATGCAGAACATACTACAAATTTTGTATCACATCTGTTAAGGATCAATGGACGATTCAAAGTGGAAACAAGTAACGGCTTGTAACCAATGTTCGTAAAAATTCCTTGAAAATTGTCGTAGGTATGGAATATTTTATTCAATTTTATACCATTAGTGAGTAACGGATGATTGAAGTTGATTATTGTACTAAAGGGTGAATCGAAAAATTCAAAGTTGTGTGACTGATTCCTAGGAGTGAAAGTACGTTTAATTTCATTTCCTTGAATAAACATAATTGAAGTGACGCAACAGTGTTGAAATTTTCATTATTGTAAATTTTGTTTTATTGTTACAAATAAATTTGTTTGAATTATTTTCTTAACTTTGTAACCGGGTACGCCGTTTACATTATTTTCCTGTGATGACTCACTCCCCGTGGTGACGAAGAGACACCGACTACGTCGAATCAGTATGTCACTCCCTCCCTGTGATGACGACTGAATCAGTGTGTCGCTGTTGGGAGCTGAGACTACCATTTAGTTAGTCTATGTGATGAAATCACGAGTTTTCGGTGACGTAGCGGAAGTGGTAACTTGTTGCTTTAGAAGGAACTAGAAGTATCTTATGAACAAATGCGTCGTTTGCTCAACCGAGAGAAAGTGTCAAGTAATTACGTAATATTGCTGAGCGGTAAGGAATTTACGCATTGTACTGCAATAGAACCTGTATAGAGGAAGATACGTGTAAAATAGTGGTTTACGAACGGACACAATAGTAAGCATGCTCAAAGATTTGTGATTCAAGAAGTCCCGTATCACACCGTGTTGTGGCAGTGGTAAGCAATTATTTTCGGCACGTAGTTGGAGGAACGCTATTGTAAGTAGCACACTTTTATTGTTATTGTGGTAAGATAACAGATAGAATACAGCATCCGTGAAAATAAAGCGTGTGCTTTACAAGATTGTTGACTTATGCATAGTACCTTTGTACAGCATCTAAAGTACTGGTACAGTGAACTTGTTTTGATCGTTGTAAAATTATCATGGTGGCAACATTTCAGCCAGTTGGCAAGTGATCAAAGATAATACGTACTACTTGGCGTGTGTTATGGTACCATTTCCTTGTTAAAAAGAAAGCTAGCTAAAGTGACTGGTGGCCAATGAATGCATTCATATAACTTGTTTGGAAACGATATTGCCTACTTGCACTTCAACTAACGTAACCGCAAGAGTGAAAATATTGAAACGTAGTAGCCATGTGCAGTTAATTGTCTACTGTTAAAATTCTAAACCAAACTTGTAAGATAACGTGTCATTTGAATAGTAACGTATGTTGAAAATAAAACGTGCACGATATAGAATATTGTAAGTTTTGTATCTGATAATGTATTCTGCATGTGGAGAGTAGGGTGCTTTACGCACGAGGTTGATTTATGTTAAAAAAAAGTGTGGCCACGTAAGATTTGCGCTTGATCCAATAGTAATTTGTGACTTCTATTATATTGTAAGTTGAGATCATCGTCGCAGTTAAGAAATAAGGGTGTACTCGACGGCATCCTATTACTTATTTTAAACTATAATAATTGATACTCAAGAGAAATAGAACGTGTTGTAGTACACAGTATGACCATAGAGAGCAATCGCCCTACCTACGACGTGTCAGGAAAAAAAATGTTTAATTTTTGCATAGAGCAATTAACAGTGTAGATCAAAGCCTTCCATATCGCTCTCAAAGATTAGGTTAGATCTTGTTAGTGCCAAACGATAACTCTGATATGTTCGGACACAGTATAGTAAGAATTATGTGCATGAGTACTTCGTCGGAGTGAATAAGTTAAGCCTAAAGTTGTACAGGAGTATTTTAAAAAAGGAAAAAAACAGTTGTTTTTTATGAGGACTGTGATATTTCGTTAAAATATTATTGAATGCTAAAAAAATCATTTACCTGTGGGAACGTAGTAGTAGTTGTTGTAAGCATGCTCATTTAGTTTATGCCTGTATTGTTTGATATTTTGCTATTATATAATTTTCTGCACATGTACGCGTATTCCCAATTAGCATAGGGTACTCTCATATTATTTTCTAACTCAACCATACTTTGACTGGTAATATTTGATATTGTATTAAATAAAGTATTGTGAAAAACATTTAGCTAGACATGTTGTAAGTCCCCGCATGCTACACTAGCGTTGTTTGTCATAATTGTTGCAGTACGCTGTGAAGTTTGTACGTATATAATAATGCAGTAAACTGTATGTTATTATTATTTTGATTACACCGTTTGTCATTAAAGAGTATCAGTAAAAGAAACAGCAGCATTGTGGTGTAATAAAGCTCTCAAACAAACAACTATCCACTATCATTGAGTTGGAATACCAATAGAACGGACCTTGTGTATTTTTCATTACAATATTTCGTGCATTTCAACGCACATCTTCAAACAAAAGGAGCAGATCGAGGAGTTGTGGAAATAGTGCTGGATACTGTTTTCTCACCTTTGAACGTACTAAATATATTTTGTCGTTATATAACCATCAGTCAGTTAATGCACATAGGTACAAGAACGTCCCACGATCGTAAGAATAATTACAAATTGTGGCTCGCGACCCGCGCACATACATTCCAATACAGTTATCACTAACAAATAACGTTTTTTGGAGATAGATCGGCTCGTACATCGACGCTTTCATCACGAAAGTAGTGCTACCCCCTACCGAGGATCAATCAAGTAAATATACAGATTTGTAACGTCAAACTACGCATTGTGTTTTCTTTAATACTTGTTAACCTTAACGATTTACTTTACCAGAGGACTCGCGCGTTGCGATAACTTAACGGGAGACAGGGGTGAGAATTAAAGAGCTAATTCTGAACATGTATAAGTGTCAAACAAATTTATACATGTAACAAAAACAAAAAAAAAATACAATAATTGAAATTGCAAAGTTCTTCCGCCACCATAAAAATTTTCTTCCCTGCCTTATTTACTTCGTTGTTTATACATTGTCAGTGTGTCTATTTGATAATAATATTTAGGTATTATTAATATCCAATAAGCTTCACAGAAATCCTTAAAGTTGTCCATACGTATGTCAAGACAATCTGCGTATAGATGATATTTTGAATAACAATTTGGATCTACTAGCATGTTTCAAATCTAGAAATTGTGTTGCTCATTATGAATGACTTTTATGTCCTACCGTTAACATGTATATCAACCGTCAGCATAGTACCTTGAAACACAATTCAGGAGATAAATATTACCATATTACTTTAAAAAAATACCGAAGTTAATAATGTTACAAATGTAATTTGAAAAGACAATTAATGGTTTTCTTCCAGTTCCCTAAATAACGTTCCTTTGGAATCAGTTTTAAAACAATCATACCATCAGATATTCATGAGTTCCAGTATAACAACGTCAGATATGTTGAGAGTATTTCATCTGTAGCAACGATTAACCATGTGTCTCTTCTTTGACACGTACTATCACAAAACGTATACCTGCATTTATACTATCGATATGTTCAGTCACTTATACTGCAAGCATAGCAATTAGAGAAAAGAATCTTAAAAATTTCCTTTTTAACTCCGTTGTAAATACCTGTATAGATTCTTAAACTAAATTGTATCTAATATTTGACATCCAAATTAAATACTAAAGAAATAACTTTTCAAAAGCATACCAGCATCACGACTGACCTTAGAATGGAACCTATTTTGATATTTTAGTGTGTGTGGAAGCGTATTGCGTGTTAATGTTTCCATTCTATGTTTAAAGCAACGAGTATCGTGTTGCATGAGAAAAACCTTTTAGTCTCCCTAGTTGAGTAATATCGTTGCAAATATGTCGTTTGCTCTCTATTATTCCGAATAGAAAAACTTAATTTAAGAGTAATGAATGATGCAATCCATACTTTTATATAGAACATTCGAATGTATTAATGCTTTTAAATAGCATTAATGGAACTCTGTCAGTTGAATAGATACAAGATAACCATCTAAATACGCATTTTGAGGCCAGCAGATTTAATGCTTGAAAAAGGTTTGATTTTTAGTCCATTTAGTACAAATCGAACTATGACCTTTTAGAGTTTGTTTTTTCAATTTCTTTTTCGTGACGCTTTTAAGGACATTATAACAGATTTTCAGAGCAATAATACGTTTTAAATGAATACATGAATAAATCCATAAATCGTTTTAGTGTCTTTACAACCAGTGGGAAATATGTTATCTACATAAGGAAGATTGGGGTAAAGTGGAATTAGAGATAAAGGGAGACAAGAAACCACCTCAGTTAACATACAACGGACAAACAAAATGCTCCTTGTTTATGTTGTAGATCGGGTTTATTCCTAAAAAACAACACTTTGTGTTAGCTGAAAATCTTATGATTTGTGAGCAAAGGAAAATTCTCTGAAAAGCATATTTAGAAAATGCTGATTTAAATTTTAGAGTACCTTGTTTGATCCCCTTTATAATTTATTATAATCATTCAACCGACATGAAATATACTTTCTAGGAAGTGTCTTTTAAGCTGAACAAGGTTTATTAAAACAAAGGTTTATTAAAAGTTCATACAAAGTCCATTTTTTTTATTTTCAGTTGTAACGATGGTCTCTTTTTAAGGAGGAATGAAATAACACACGGGGGGAAGGAACAAGTATTTTACAGTATTATCTTTAGTTTCTAATGAAGTTTACAAACATTAACCAAAACATTGAAAACTCTGAAAAGAAACTTCCATTGCAAACGTTTAACATACCATGGTGAAGCTGATGTTTGACAACTACTGTAACTTACGTATTTTGTTCTTTAGCTTCAAACAAACTGTTTGTGTTTTCTCATAATTAAGTTGGTAGTGCGCTAAAATAGTTTTTGACTATGAAACCTGGTATAGTACATTAAGCTTGTGAGCGAAGAGGAGAATTTTGTTTCTTAAGTTAAATACAATTTTTTGTGTTTTCTTGTGCCCCTATACTTTGTGTTTCGATTCATAAACTTGAAACCATCCTTTGTTTTTCAAACTTGACTTATTCAGAAGACTTTCTTGTGTTCTGCCAATTTTCAGAACAAAATATATATTTTATTTTAGTTTGAATGTAGCTATAATGAGGCTTTATGTACATAATTAAATTAATTAAATTAGGCTGACAAGGCAGTTGATTTTATCGTAAAACGACAGAATAAGTAAACAAAATTCAGTATTGTTTACCTTCATATCTAATCTAAATGCGAATGTGCACATTGTCGCAGAAACCTCTCTTTATGATATGTTTTGCAAACACTTGCCCCACAGTTATGCAACCAAAATTATTTGATTTTTGTTATACATTTGCTCATAGCGAAATATTTTCTTGTTTTAGTTTGAGTAAGTACTTCCTCATGTTCTCCCATTGGTCCTGATACATTATGTAGATGACCAAGTTACTGTGAACGTAGCGTGCGAAATTGTGAATTCGTGTAAGAAAACCGTTTCTTGGCGGGAAACTTTGATGTTCATAGGAGCAGATATGGCTGCGAGAGGAGTCTAAGATGCTACAAGTGACACTAAAATCAATTAGATTTTAATGTAACCTTGTTTAACAATCAAGCGCAGATTTAGCAATTACCCTAGTTGTATAATTCAGAGCAAATATTGTTCCAGTGTGATATTGAATTAACCTAGCCTTTGTGAGACGTACCAACAGTAAAACTTAGGGTATTTTCCATATTCATACCTGAAAATAGCAGAAGATAGTGGGTGTTGTAAACGATCAGCCTCTCGTAGACTTGGCACAACTCGAACTTGCTAGAATACTTCCGTCGCGTCGTGAGCACTCTGGGTTAGAGTTATCGCTCAGAATTTTCGAACCACACAGTAGAATGAGTGAGGGATAGTTGGCCTTATATACGATTTTGTGCCTTTCCTACAAGCCTGTGGATGAATACCCAAGGTGCTGGACTGACCTAGGTTTTCGGAGAATTTTCTTTCGTAATTGGGGTAGAAGGCCGTGTTCCCATCCTAAGAGTATGACTATTTGTTTGGAGGTGAACAACTTTTCGTTTGACGTTATGAACTTCATTGCATTGGACCACTATTGCGAATATACAATTCTGCTGATCATTACCCAAACATGGCGACTGGTTTTATTTCCATTTCCACAACATAATTTCGATTATTCATTTTAAATTATAAAATTTTGAATATTTCAAATATTTTGAATAAGTTGACTATTTTAAATACTTCCATTGCTTGGGAGGTTGACAATACTTCTGTGTTTTGAAAATTCAGGCAAAATTGGGCACCAAACATTTTTCAATTTTGTATATGGTTTATGTAAGTCCCCTTTCATTCCTTCCGTGTTTGTTACACCCCACCACATACACAAATTTAACAGTTCTCTAAAAGAAAAATAATCTGTCGGCTCAAAATCTCTCATAATCAAGTGCAACAAAAGTGTTCTCATCTGGATTAAAGTCTTTGACATAATTTTTAGCATTTGCCATTTAATCACTGCGATTGCCATTTTCTGAAGATCACTTGTCATACTTTATTCCAAATATTCATGGTTAATAACATTGTTCAAGTGTTTTATTAGGAACGTTTGTAGTATCTACTTTTGATATCACACTTTACCAGCCATAGAATCTTGTAGACGATTTAATTACTTTGGATAAATATAGTGGAAGGCGGTTACAAAGTGTTTTACACTGTGGTAACAAAAATAAACATATGAAGGTACTTTCCACCCGAGAAAAGTAAACACTCTGTTGTTGTGCTAATAAGCATACTTTAGTTCGACAGCTTTAATTTACTTAGCGCTTGGCTTTATCAAAATATAGCGATTTATAACTTGTGGACATGTTCCCAAAAGTGAACGTCTATAACGCAATAAGAGCAAACAAATAATTAGAAAACGTCAAGGTGTAAACTCCGGTGTAACTCCGGTGTAAACTGAGCAACGATTCAATTAAAAAATCATAGTTCAGTATTTAATTCATTCATCTTCTTCTTTCTCTCCAAAGGCATCCAGAAGCTCTTGCCACTTATTGTTCATTTGATTAAGGTAGTGACTCCAGTAAATATAAGTCATAATAGCGAAAGTTGATGGAAATATAATAAGTGATAGAACATCCAGAATTCCCTGTTTGTTCAGAAGAAGTTTCATCCAATCACAAAATTTCTTGCAAATACGGCACTTAGATTTCCTCTTTGTATCACGGCATCCCAGTGGTTTCTGCAATATATATGCGAATGGTTTTATTATTATCGTAAGGCATAGTAATTGTACCTAAAGATTTAAAGTCTTAAATGCAATATGTTTGATTAACTTTACTGTATATATTTACACAGTTATGTATTAACATTAACTACCCATTCAAGTGTAACTAGATATGCTAATTGTGATAAGGGTAATTGGCAATTTAGTATGTTCTGATCTTATTTATCTAAACATTTATATTACTACTTCACTAGGAAGAAGATAGTGAATCAACAAGGCTTAACGATTATTGACATTTATAATTTGATAAGGTTCTTGAAACCATGTAATTTCTGTGGAAGAATACTTGAGGCGCCACGTTATGTAGATTAAAGTCAACTCCTTTTACATCACAGGTGCAAGGTATTTTTTTTTGGAAAAGGATATTTTTCGAAACGTGGCCAATAGAACGTACTATGTATTGATGGATGTTACTGGTATCTGCTACGAAAGAGAGATTGAAATAAATTAACTCAGTGATGTAATAATAATATTGTTGTTCACATGATCTTACTAATTTTAAAAAAGAAAGGTAAATCGTCTCCTTGTTTTGTATAGATAGATGTATGTTATATAAATAGACACAATTAAATTAAAGTACCAGAACGAAATATATGACTGTTGTTCCTAAACGACGGAAACCAGTGAATCAATCAATCAATCAATCAACCAATCAATATATCTATCTATCTACGCAATTCCTTGGAAGTATTAGTAACAAAGCAAGATTACTAATGTTGATTGATTCCTCTCTAAGCTAGAACAATACCCAGAGGTTATCTGCGACGAAAACCAATATGCCAACTAGAATTTAAATTCAATGTTGTTGTATTTACTATATTTAGTGATGTTTATCTTTACATGTTATTATAAGAAGTCTTTCAGAAGACGATCTCTACATCAGCAGATTCCAAAAGGAAAGTTTTGAAATTCTAGCTACCGACATTTGAGTTTCAAAGATTGTTAAACGCCTAACATATGCTCTTTGATTACCTAATTCAAGATCCACATTGTTAGTTCTAATTGTATCGCTTCTCATATATTATTTCTTAAATGTAAGGTTTTGAACCTGGGTAACGATGTGCGTTACATTGCAACTCTAATGTCAAACGAAGAATACGATATAGCTCAAAAGAATCTCGAAATTCTCTTAAAGAATTTTGAAATCCTTGGGTTTCTGCGCCCCGGAAACGAATTAGAAACTTCAGGTTTAATTAATACTAGTATTTTTATCTTTTAAATTCCTTTTCACTACGAAAAATGCAATCGATAGACCTGACAGTCTACGGCACTAAGATGAAGATATTACTATCTAATTTCATTTGAAAAAAAAATGAATAAGAAATCGTCTTAAGTAAACAACTTACCAGAGCAAGGCTGTAAGTACCTTCTGAATCAGGCAGAATAGAACGTCCAGAAGATTAAATCAATTGAATCGGTCATTATTAAATAGAGATATGTGCCACTAAAAATACATAACCCATATATTCTTTTAACAATGACCGATACAACTTCCCCTTAACACTTTAAATTTTCGTTTTTGTGACAACTTGTGAATTCCTTAAAATAAATTTATATGCTCAATAGAGAAATCGTGGTGCGGACTTCTGATCGCCAATGGGTAAACACGTGGGTTCAAACCAAACGTGCACCCATCCTGGATGAAGTTTTCAAAGGTTTCCCTAAGTTTCACTAGGTGAAGGACGATATGGTACCTTAAGACAGGCTGTGACCAATACCTTCCCAATCCTCTACATAGCCTACCCCGTGCTGAGCCATAGATGATAAAAGACTTGAAATGAAATTCAGTTCAATTCAAGTTCAATACAGGATTACTATTTAGGAATCTTTTGCATTGGATTTCCTATTGTGATCTGCAAACGCTTTCTTACCACAGAATTCCATCCAGGAGGAATGAGAACAATCTTTCCTAGATCTAAATCTTCTTCTTTCTTGCAAGAAAGCCACTTGTACCGAATACCACAAAGTATGAATGCATATTCCACAAGGGCACCAACGACAAAACTCATGCAACCAATCAAGCACATTTCATCTGGTTTCACATTAAAAGAACTCTTCAGTTTCTGCCTGAAATTAAAAGGGCTATCAGGTATGTTTCCTTCCTTTCATATTACTCAAATATTCACTGTGATATAGGATCCACAATCGTATAGCTATAGTCTCAAGTTAGAAGTATGAACAAAAGTATTATATATTGGCACTTGACCTATGAAGGGCACTGTTATTAAATTTAGTATCTGCGACATGTTCATTATGCTCGCAAGTTTAACTTGTAAATTACAAAGAACATGATGACCACATATGACTAGTACAGGAAAAGAAGGAGGGTTGTCCAACGAAAGGGATTCCTTGTAAAATGTATTTTGAAATGCAACTCTCCCATTTACTCCAATAAATTTAATATTCTGAAGACCGCCATGACGTTTGGATTAATCTCGATTTTGGGTTGAAGCTCTTCTAGCAGTTAGGTGTCATTGCGTATTACTTGTCACGTTCTTTTTAAACGTACCTTTAAAAGAAAAATGGGCATTTCCTCTTCTTGTTGAAAAATTATTGTTTTCAATGTAATAGGCAAACACTAATTCAAGTGCTTGTAATAGTGGATAGACGTGGCGTGACTTTCTGAATCAACACTGAGGCATGTGGGAATATTAACTTACTTTTCGCCCACGTTTTTTAATCAAGTACCTTCAAAGGTATTTTAAATATATATTACAAAATGCAAAATTTTTACGTAAATGATTTTTGTGACTAATAACCAAACTCAATTTACCAAATAAAATAAAAAAAAAATATTTGCAAAACAACAAATTAGAATATTAAGTTTGGTAAGATTCAATGATTGAGATCGTACTAATCTCATACAATATTTCCAATTACAAACAAAACAAATCAAAAGATATTACGTGTTCGATGAGTAATAATATAGCTGCTGAAACGTGCTATACATAAGGTATGATTCGAGAATGAATGTTACGAAAGTGTCATACGAAGTCTACGATGTTACAAAACTTTTATTTATTCAATAATTACTGAATCAAATTACCCTTAGACGAAAGTATTTCCTATATAACAGATGCAAGGTTAATTTCAAACCAGTTGATAAAACAAGGCCTGACACTTCGCACATTGGCTATTGCATGCTTTCCTTTTGTAACTAACTCTCACTTATTCAAAAGAAGGGTTAAAGTACTGACCAAATAGAACTTACAAATTGTCGTATTTCACAATGTTTGGGAAAGGTCTTTGAATAATATTGGAAAACAGTAAATGAAATATAAAAACATGCTACAGGTGAGAAGTACATGTAGTTAAATAAGTCAAAATGTTAGAATATGTTTTATAACAAGAAAGGTAAATGTTATGTGATTGTGTAGTTAAGTATGTGCAGTATTGCTGAAAAAGTGAACAACACATATGGAATACGATAACTGACCATCTACAGCTACAATAGGAGACTGAGTCGTATGAACATGCTGCAGTCCAGCTGGGGGAAATACCCATTGGTCACTGCTATGTATGATATCATTGCATCGTTCAATTAGACCTTTATCGTTTTTGTATTTTTTTTTCCTTCTTTGAGATTTCGCTTTTGTCGTCTCGCAACGTAAGATATCTAAGTAAAATCGTAACTCGAACGATCGGAAGTCGGGGAATAACTATAACTTGCTTGGGGAATGTTGTAGTGTTAAGAGTTTTTATGACCGCTACAACATTCTTCAATCTAAGAAATTGAATTTTTTAGAACTGTTTCAATTTACTATTATTAACAGAACGAATGGTGCGCATGTTAACAATTCGTTCTCTAGCTCTCTTCTCAACTGCTCTTCTGGTTTTCTTTGTTACGGCACTGTTGAATGAAATTATCCATGCAATTATCGGATCAGCATGAAATTACATTATTTGCAGTGGTCGATGTCAAGTCCCTGTCCTGTTCTCGGTACATTTGAATTGTTGGAGTGAACCTTGCCTGTGTGAAAGACTTGTGAACTCTGGATGAACGATGGATTGCAAGAAGTATGAGAAAATATCAGGATATTGATAGGTAGATTTGCAGCTACATCGTTATCACACTAGTAGCAGACTTTCACCGTGCTGTTGTGAAGAGGAAACAAAACAACATCAAACAAGGAAATAAAATATGCTCGTTGTCAGAACAGTAATATCAGTTAAATTTTTGACCACTCTGATAAGTATACGAACATGACACATGGTGCCAAACCATGTTTTGCGGAACAGCAAAGTATTATCCTATCGTACACCCTTATATTGTACAGATATGATAGCGTACGTGATTTGGCGTACATGAATGGTAAAATATATAAGAACGTAGGAACTAGAATAGATACGAGAGCGATACCTAAATATAAAACGTATCTCAAGCCAATGTAGTTAGATAATTTGCCAGGACGATATCAGATGAGTTATGTTAGCTAAAAACCTCATAAACAGGTTAGGGTCCGGGATCTTTGATAAATCTGAAAACTGAAATAGCAACAGTCATAGAAAGTACTGGTTGGATTCTACTGTACACATATAATATAGGGAAGGAGGTAGGTTATGAATACGTATGGGATCTGGTCACTCTTGTCTTTTCTTCAAATGTTCAAGAAAAGCTGTCATGGTACGTTGAAAGCTAATTATATATGTTGTACATCGTAGTCATTAATAGGAAACCGAAAAATCTCAGACCGGGGAATAGAAGACGGAGTCCAATATCATATTAACGTATGTGCATAGATGCTGAGTTAGGCCTAGTATTATCATTCTCAGAGAAGCTCCTGTTATCGCAGTGTGGAGAATTACTTGCGCGTAAGTGTTTTATCATCTTCTGAAGACGGTTAACTGGCAGTTAAGTTTCCTTTATCCGTAAGTACTACTCAAAGTACGGGATAACATTTTATCTGACTGATAGTGCAATGTGTACAACAACAAAAATGTAAGGAAATTTGAACAAATTGTACAGCTTTGGAAAGAATGTGTTGTCACCGTGTTAATTAAAATTCTGAATTTATGTGTTAAAATTAAATTAAAAAAAATATAATAAACATTTAATATAAATTGACAAACGAAATTTCGCTCAGACTGTGTTTTACAGCTGCAATTGGCGTCTAGAAATTATTACTACTGAAGTTGAAAGACATGCTAAAACAATATACCCTTACGCAAACGAACCAATAACGCATGTCCCCACCGAAAATTGTAAACCTGAATATCAAAACATCCCAAGTTGACTTTTTTCGTATTTGCATTTTTCCTGTTCATCTGTATATTTCAAGGGCTATACACTTGCATAAATATTGCATCCTAATCCCACCACAGAAACCATTTTAATACAAAATAATTTGCACTGAAGAGAGTAACATACGAAGACCTTGGACTGTGTTTCGTTCCTCCTAAGAAGGTACTCCGGTGCACTTAGGATGTTTTGCAATTCAGGTCTTCAATTGTTCTCAAAGGGTTAATATGTTTGTACATCGCTCAATAAGCGATTCGCTTACAATTATTTCCTAAATACTTCTGCAGCATATGTACAGGGTATCCTTTGGTATGTACTATTCCGTATATAATGCTCTATATTATGTTAATAGGTGTACTTTACAGTTGAATTCCATAACAAAATGTTCGTAATAAAATGATCTTGTACACTATGTATAATGTGTTAATATCTCGGTTTGTAATAGTATTATAATAATTCTTGCATAAAAGGCCTGCAAAACATGTTTGCTCAATATCTGTCGTCAATCTAATATTCTTGTGAACTATATTTGTAAATCTTATAGCCCTTACGAGCTCTCCAGAACAATGAGAGCAGCAGCAATCGCACATCTTTCGGTTGTAGACTAAATGTAGGTACATAATTTAATGTTTGAATTTAAGTGCTAAACTTTAGATGTGGTCAACCAATTTATTCTACTAGACTAACGATTTCCACACAAAACATTCACGCATGCAAACAAAGTAATGCTGAGAAAGCGAAGGTGGGTCAGTGAAAGTCGAGTTAGATTTTTTAAATTAGATTTTATTTGTGTTCATAACACTGTTTTATATTCCAATCGTGAGCGGAAGTATTGAAATGTAAAATATAAGTTTCGAACATGGAAGTGTGAAATAAGAATGCAAGGGAATATACAAGACCGAAGCCAGGACAGATGAGGAATGCGGGAACGTACTTGTTACGATGATTGGGTGCTATGATTAAACCCATGATCTTTCGAATACTGAGGTAACGCTCTTCCACTGAGCTTTAGCCGCTCGATAGTAGCAGTATATGTAATAGACATTTTACGAAGACGGCGTAGCAGATGCCGCGTTTTTCCTGTAGATCAATTTGGTTGTAATCTTAGGAATTTGGGAGGAGGGCAATGTAGGAATTCACTGTGATTGCCCTCGAACAACCAAGTTGTAATCTCATCGCACAGTACGTTATCATTTTGTAACATTGCGGCTCCCAAAGATGATGCTTCGAAGTTGTTTCAATTGAAAAATAGATTAGTTTTTATATTGATCATGTAATGGTGTACATGATTAGGTTCAACTGCAAGATTTTTCATAGGTAAAAACGCATATTATTTCTAATTATCATTTATTTGAAACTGAATATAGGAAAATGCACATTCAGAGAATTGTAAGGTTTGCCTCATTCTATATTTCTGCTGAGTTTGGTTCTATTTTCACCAAAGTCATTGTCTTTGATCCATCAGCAATTAAGGTTATTTAACATTTAGTAGAGGCTTAAAAATATTTTATGTTAACTTTGTCGTCAGCAGATGAAATGGGTTTCACGAATTTGATATTTTGACATGAAATGTTTCTCAACAGTTCTGCTCTGTCTTCAAAGAGCAGTGTTTTATATCAGAACGAATTGACGCTATTTATCTAGTACAAATTATATTTACCTGAGTGAGTTGAACATTGTAACCAATGTAAGAAGTGTTGTGGTGATCAAAGCAATTCTTCCAGGCACCGTCTCTGGATTTATGATGAAGCTGCACCACGACACAATCACAAGAAGACCACTGGGGAAAAACGTCATCATTACGTGGGTAGAAAGGTCTCTATATAATCCCACGCTTAACTCCAATTCTGAATATTCATATTCTACAAGAGTGATTATATCATGGTAAGGAAAGAAAAACTACGGTAATAAAATATTCTATTAGTAAATGATGTAACATAAATCTGTATATAATTCTAGAATCAATTTCCTTAGAGCCATACGATACAACATTTAATGTAGATGGGAAAAATATTTTAGATGGATTAAATATAAAAAATCATAAATCTGTGGCGGATCACACACACATCCATGCCTATATTAAATTTGTTATATTGTTTAGTGGTAGGGATAAGTGGTGGAGTGCACTAATCCATATCGATATCGTGCCTTTATTAGTGGAAACATTAAATTAAGATTACAATGATAACTGCTTATAAATGAGTGTTGATGTGAAAATGAAGATGTGGTACTGGATGAATGGATAACGCATGATCGAGGGTGTATATACATTTTCATTGCATTAATTTACATATTAATAACGGACGTTACCTAGCAACGACATAGACAAACTTAAAAATTATCATTTAAAATTTTGGAAATGAATAATCAGTAACTATAATGACCAAAGTACATTTATCAAGTGGTATATAGAATACTGCTTGCAACCAATGAGATTATAATGATGGATAACAGCTCAACTTGTACCTTGATTTCAGCTCCAAAACTGAGTTTATAAATACGATATTTATAAAATTTTAAGTTTGATTTAATTTAGATTTTTGTCATCATAATTTGAGATGTTTAATCATGTTCTGAATTATTATTTCTTCAACATTTTATGTTATATTCTTAAGCCATTTTCATACCTTCATAAGCTATATACTTGAAGGACATTTTAAGAAGGCATAACTAGTACCTCAAAAATAAGGCTTTTTCGCCAAGCTGATATAGGTAAATCTCCATTTAACGCGTCACTTCCGCCTCACGGCTGCAAAAAAATTGATTAGCGCCACTACTCCCCTCTAGCGGCAATTTTTAAACTATCTAATTATTACCGCCATCTATCGATATTATTATTAATTACTAGCACTATTAACTCCATCTAGCTTTTATATTTTGAAACTATTTAATTATTATCGCCATCTATCGATATTATTAATTACTAGCGCTACTACTCCCCTCTAGCGGTTATATTTTAAAACTATTTAATTATTTACTGCCATCTAGTGCTTTAACTATTAACTATCTGCATCATTATTAAGCAGCTGCTTTGCATCAGGTGAATACCGTAATTGTATATTGAACATGAGACATGCTCGTGAAAATTTGTTGCTGCCACTATGAACTTCTTTATTGCTGTAAAAAAAGGTGGAGTTTTAAACATCAAATTGTGTTGCTAGCTTTGTCTCTTGTTGTAAATCCATATGTTGTAGGAATTAGCCCAGTCTTTCCGTGATACTTTGTTATGTGTGCATGAGCGGAATCTTCTATCATGCACTTTCCTTATTTGAAAATGTTTTGTCAGTTATACTGATTATCAATCTGCCGTCTCTTTTTATCCATACATGTGTGGGGTGGCTGTCTGCGTGTTGGCGTGTTAAATCCTCCCAGTTACATAACCCAACCTTGGTTTATTCAATACTTCTAGATCACGCCTATAAATAATCAAAAAGTTTGAATAAATTCTGACACGAAATAAAAAATTATTTTCATTTTTTTTCCTGCTATTATGCATGAGGCATGAGATAAAATGAGAATACTTCTTCTTCACCGTCGGAAATGAATATAATGAGAATAAAAGAGGAAATTTTATGAAAAAACAAATAATAAATCTCCCTTGTTGATTCTTTTTCAAATTGAGATAACACTGAAAGATTCGAAAGTATGAAAACGGATATTTTTTGTGATGTGAGCTATTTATGAAGAGAAAATGTATTATTCACGTTTCCTGGCCGCTTGATATCCATGACGTTCGTAGCTGATATCAGCTTATAATATTGAAAGGCTTTTGTTGATAATAAGCAAACCTAGCTTTCTCGATTTTACAACAGCAATGATTACTCTTCTTCGTCATGTTACGTGTGCTGGATTATTTATTGCGTGCTACGCGAAGAGAATTTGGTTACTAAAACTAAATTATTACTTGCAATATGTTTTTAGTGCTTCAAAGTTAGTAAAAAAACTGGATAAATTGTTTGAACCAAATATCTAGCGTCTGTGGTATTATTTATTGAAGATCAATGGGGAACAATTGCTTTTCTTGCATACATGAACTATATTTCGAGTATTAGACATTTTCATCAGAAATTAGTGTAAAAAGAAAAAAAGTTTTTCTTAAATATAGTTCATTATCCCCTCCCCCCAAAAAATGGAGAAAATTCAATGTTCAGAATGCAGTGGCGTATTGTTAGAAAAGAACTATAACACCATATCAAACGTAAGCGTTCTCATCTTAGAACTGAAGAAGAAACAGAGCCTTCTACAAAAAAGCGAAAATTAGCAACTGTTAATTGTGTTGTATGTAATGAGGAAATTAGTATGAAAAATTTTGATCGACATTTGAAAAATATGCATTCGTATGTACCAACGAAAAGTGCCTTATGTCTGACATTCGCTGATTATGAACTTGCTAATAGTGACAGTGGAGATACTCTCTCTTTTCTCGCTTCTATAGAAAAAAAATGCATACATTTTTTGGAGAAGCAAGTTAGTGAATGTAATAAACTTTCGAAAATCGATTTTATTTTGAGTGCTGATTTTGTGAAAATGAGTGGAGAAACACACTGTTTCTCAATACATAGTGGTAATAAGCTATTTTTAAAATCTGCGGTTGTGGGAGAAACTATTAAAGAAATATTGGAGAAATTACAGGTAAATCAAGACAACAAAGCAGTTAGGGGTTCAGGCTGGTCCTTATCCACTACTCCTAATTATACACTTGAGCTGCATGTTAATTCCTTGAGTCCAATTGCTGCGTCGTGCCATATTAAACTCCCTAAAGAAGAAACGAGCTATTCTTAACATTAAAAATGAAGACTCAAAATGTTTTTGTAGGCTGTGCTAGCTAAACTTAAACCCGTTGATTCAAAAAACATTCTAATCGAGTTTCTCACTACGACCCTTATGCACATGAAATACTCCCCATTTTTGAGAATAATAACATTAATTTTCCTGTAAGCCTACATGACGTTCCCAAATTTGAGAAGCATTACAACGAAATGTTTCCCATTGCTCCAATTCCTATCAATGTGTATGGTATAGATGATGAAAATGAAAAAGTCTTTCCCCCTTCATATCAGCAAACATCAATCTAACGGAACTAGCATAGACTTACTGTGTGTGAAAAACGAAACAGTAACAACAACAACAGCATCAACATCATCAGCATCAACATCTCTGATAACGATTACTCATCATTACTGTTTAATAAGAATTTTTTCTTGTTTAGTGAGGAGTCAAGTTACTAGTGACAAACGTCGTTATCATTTCTGCAGACGTTGTTTATACCACTTTATAGATGAACATAAACTAACGGAACATGAAATTTTTTGTCGAAAACATGAACGAACTCGCGTCATTATGCCTGTTCCTGGTTCAGTTATGAAATTCAAAACTGAGCCCTCATTTTTAAAAGCAGATGTTGTAATAGTAGCAGATTTTGAAGGTTTTTTTGAAGCCGGTTAGTAAACACCGAGGACAAAAACCTTTCAACATTCAGAAGCATAAAATAGCTAGTTACTGTTTCAAAATTTGCTGGTCAGATCAAATCCCGACTAAACTTCACTTGTCTAGAAGTGCCAATCCAGCGCAGCATTTTCTAAAATGTTTGCAGAAGGAGTTAGAGCAAATTGTTAATAGGTTAAATCTGGATTTGCCGATGAATCCCCTAACTACACCGGAAAAAATCGATTATGAGCAATCACAGAAATGCTCTATTTGTGACGAAGAATATACTGAAGATAACTCAAAAGTTCATCACCACCATCATTTATCAGGAGATTATCTTAAACCTCTTTGCAATAATTGTATTTTGCGAGTAATAAACAAAATTTTATAGGATGTTTCATGCACTGATTATCTTCGTATGATGCACATCTCTTCGTGAAAGAATTAGGTTCTATTCCAGGTGATACAAATGTTCTTGCAGAAAGTGAGGAAAAGTATATTGCCATTTCAAAGTGGTTCCATCTCGAAAATGGTAAAAAAAAATGAATTAAGATTTTTATATTTGTACCGGTTTCTGCCATACTCTTTAGATGAATTAGTAAAAACATTAAAGCCAGAAGAACTAAAATACACTCATGCTCATTTAGCTGATGATGTAAAATTTGATTTAAGTAGAAGGAAGTGTATTTTTTTATGATTATTTTACTGACCCTTCGAAATTTAATGAAACAGAACTACCTCCTCAAACAGCGTTTAATAACATACTTAAAGGTAGTGAATGCAGTAATGAAGATTATTTGTTAGTTCAGCGAGTATGGGAAACATTCGATTGCAAAACATTTGGAGATTTTCATGATTATTATCTAACCACTGATGTTTTGCTAACAGCTGATGTGGTAGAAATTTTCAGAAACACATGCATCACTTCATATGGAATTGATCCTTCTTTCTCATACACATCGCCGGGCTTATCTTGGAAAGCTATGCTTTATAAATCTAAAATCGAATTAGAATGATTTTCAGATATTGATAAGCACTTGTTTATCGAAAAATCAATCCGTGGTGGTGTATCCCAATGTAGCTTAAGGTATATTAAAGCTAACAATGAGTTTCTCGGTAGTAAATTCGATCCTCAAAAAGAAACCTCGTTTGTAATGTACCTGGACGCGAATAATTTGTATGGTCATGCCATGAGTATGCCTCTTCCCTATGGAAAGTTTTCATGGGATCCAACACCAGAAAATTGGGATTCGAACAAAATTCAAAATTATCCCGACGAAGATGAACGAGGTTTCTTTGCAGAGGTAGACTTAGATTATCCTCAGAACTTACATGATGATCATCAAGATTACCCTTTTGCACCTGATAATGAAATCCCACCTAACGGGAAGCAACAAAAATTACTACCAACGCTAAATCCGAAAAGAAACTATGTTGTACATTTTCGATTGCTAAAATTTTATCTTGCTCACGGTTTAAAACTTGTAAAAGTACACATAATTCTATGGTTTTCTCAATCGAAGTGGCTTAAGCCTTACATAGATCTAAACACCAAACTACGCACAGAGGCAACAACCGATTTTGAAAAAGATTTTTATAAACTTCTTATCAACAGCGTGTTTGGGTAAACCATAGAAAATGTGAGAAAGTATACTAATATAAAACTTGTTTCTCATAAAATAAAAGCCGAAAAACTCATTGCAATGCCGCAATTTAAATCTAGAAAAATCTACTCAGAAAATTTTGTACTTATTCATATGCTACGAAAATTCACGAAATTAAACAAACCTGTGTATATTGGAAGTGCTATTTTAGATCTTGCTAAATTAGTAATGTATGAATTTCATTATGAAGTGATGAAACCTCGATATGGAGATAACCTCACTCTTGTTTACACCAACACAGATTCGTTAGTCTATCATATTATTTGTGAAAATTTTTATAAAGATATGCTTGATTTAATAGACTATTTTGACACATCGAATTATCCTGTAAATAATCGATATAATATCCCATTAAGTAAGGAGAAAGTACCTGGTAAGATGAAGGATGAGATGAAAGGAATAGCTCTTGAAGAATTTATAGGACTAGGATCGAAAGTATATGCTATGAATACAGTAGAAAAAAAGAAACAAAGAGGGTTAAGGGTGTGAAGAAAAATGTTGTGAAAAATGAGATTACGTTTGATGATTTTAAGAAGTGCTTGTTTTCTGGTGAAGAATTAACGAAAGAGCAACATCAAATTCAATCACGTGAGCATATACTTTCGACTGTAAAGCAACAACAATTAGCTTTAAACCCCTATGATAATAAACGTAAAATTCTTGATTGTAAGATACACTCATTGCCATGGGGTCTTCGAAGAATTGTAAATAGTGATGATTAAATAATTTGTGAAGTATGTAACCCTCATCAACCCTCAACTTCTGGACAGTCGTGTTAATGTTCATGTGTGTAACAGTTAAATAGTCAGTAAGGTTTGTACATAGTTATTATTAAGTTTGTTCAAATGTTAATAAAGCGCATTCTGTGCGTTTTTTTAAAACACTTTTATGATTTTTTTCTACACATTTTGTTATAATATAGTTTATTTTTAAAAATGCCCACTGACCTATTTGGATTCCCGCGATATAAGTCGCATAAGCATGAACCACTTTCAGATTCACCTTCCAACATCAATGAAAACCAGCTGACAGTATTAGACCAAAGAATCAAAATAATAAAGGGTGAAATCAACGCACTACGAAATACTTTATCTTCAAATATTGAAACTGAAATCACAGAAGCTCAACAACATTTACTAGATTTACTTCAAAAACTTGATAATGAGTTGAAAAGTGTTATTCTTATGTATTCACAGCTAGTAAATAAAAATGATTTTACCGAAGTTTAAAATAGTATAACGACAATTGAAAATGAAGTACAATGTGAATGTATTAGAAAACGCTCTTCAAAATAATCCCTCTCAAGAAGATATTCTAAAGATGCAAGAAGTTATTTCGATTCTACAAAATAAACTTAAAACTATTAAAGGTAAAATAAAATAATGGCTGAGCAAAGCACTACAATTTATTTTAAAAAAATAAAATTTTTGTAAACGTTTTCGCCGACTACCAAAACACTCGGTTTCCTCAGACACACTAAATCATGATATTCTCCATACGATAATATTCTCCAATAACTAAATCATATACACAACACAACCTTCAGTGAGACAGTTCCATGGTTCCTGATTGGCTCTTATCAGAGGTTCCCTGCCAAACCCGTACCGACTACAAAAAGTGAATTTTTAATTAACTCTCCTGCTCCTACTACCTTTATCTTACAAAATCAAATTAAACCCTTTTCCTCTTCCTTCTTGTACGAACTATTTAAATAAGAAAATAAAATAGAAACTAAATAAAATGAAATAAAATAAGCAATAAAATAAACAAAACTAATTATACAATAAAAGAAAAATAAGGAAAACTAAAAATATATACAATAAATAAAGAAATAAAACTAAAAAGTTAAAAATATAAAATAAAGAGTAAATAAATAAATAAATAATAATAACAAAGCAACACTGTATATCCTTACAACAATAATACAATCTATATTTTCAGGCTTCTCAATAACTTATCCCACTGGTCATCAATTTTAAGTCCCGCGTTCCAGTTCATCGCTTTTCCACCTTCAACTTCTATAAATCGTGCTTCTTTCCATTTTCTGACCGTCCTTCTGTCTTCCTGTCCTAACACTTTCACTTCACTCCAATCCACTAAATGTCCCGTGTCTCTTATATGTTTATATATAGCATTTCTGTCCCTCTCCAACCTAATATCAGCTTTATGTTGCTTTATCCGCTCTTTTAACCTCTTTCCCGTTTCGCCTACATAACACATTTCACAATCACTACACTGGATTCTATATATCACTCCCTTTTTCTCCATAATTTCCTTCCCCTCCTCTTCTCTCTTCACTTTTTCCTTCTTCTTTTCTTTCGTATGGAGAAAGCTTTCGTATGGAGAATTAAAACTATTACCAATGAAACGAATAAACTGCGCGATGATCTAACCAACCTACCTGTTTATAGTGATGCATCGGAAATTAGTAGAAAGTTTGGTGAGTTTGAAGCAATAATTAATAATAATTCGGAACTCACGAATATTCAAATTGAACTAAAGAATCTACAGACTGTTGTGAATAACATTCCTACTGAGGTAAGTAGTTTACAGGAGGAAGCACTTGCAAAATTAAATAAGAAATTAGAGAGTTTTAATCTTCCTACAGATTTAATTAATCTTTAGCATATTGTAAGCACCGTTCAAAGTGATTTAATTGAAATTCAAAAGAACACACCGAAACAATCTGATATCGAGAGTATACGTAAGTCTTTAAGTGAATTAGCTACAAATCAAAATCAAAATGAAATTAAATCAAAATTAACTGCCCTCCAAGAAACTATTAACACACTTCCAACTTCGCAAGAAGTAGAAATAATTAAAAAAACGATAACTAACATTCAAACTGTAGTCGAAACAACCGAGAACCTCCCTGAAGTAATAGACAATATTAAGATTCAATTACAAAACCTTCAAACTAGTATAACATTCCTTCCGACATTAGTAGATCTTTCTGGTATACAAGAAGTGTTAACTAACGTTCAAAATGAAGTTAAAGAAGCAATTCAAGAACATTCAAAATTAATTTCTGTTCATGGGGTTAATGAAATAGTTAGCGTTTTAAAGAATATGTTGAAAAGTTTAGAGGATACTGCAGTGACGCATAACACATTACTTGCAAATATTCAGAAACAAATCGGTGATCTAGAAACGAAATACACTTCTGTGAGTAATTCTCTTAATAACATTTCTAAAAAATATGCTGATATTAATGACTTTCGTAACGTAGAAGCATCAATAGCTCTAATGCCTACAGTGACTCAACCGTGGGAAGTAAAATATAGTATTAAAAATTTCATATCGATAACCGACTTTAATAGCATTAACGATGAAATAAAGAATGAAATTATCACAAAACTGAAAGACTTAGAAGATAAATTGAAAAGCGATTTGTATAGAGCGATATATGCTAAAACTAATGAATTGTTAACATCAATACGCAACTTACATAGTGTTCAATTCTTTACAATTTATTCAATACCTAATAAAGAACGAGACTTCACGCGCGGCAATGTTAGCGGCAAAGTGTATTTATTTAATATGAATACCCCATATTTTGAAATTCCTTTTTTTGGTAAGCTAAAATTTATTGGTTTTCATTGGCTTAAGAAAAAGAATAAAGAGTTTCCTATTGTCGATATATATTCAGCAAGCGGTGGACAAAAGTATGGCAATTTATCACTAGGAATACATGAGGGTAGTAGAGTACCAGATGCCCCATCTGAAGACGAAATTTTACTTCATGAGTTCGATGTCGTAGAAGGCGATATACTTGTAGTTCGATCAGATAAATTTTCAACAGGTGAATATCCAATAAGTATTGATTTGATCTTTATTGCTCAATTGATTTCTCGATCTTTAAATTAGTTCTTAATTAATTTTCAATAGAATGAATAGTGGATTAGCCATTGTTGAAGAACTACACAAGCCCGCAAGACGGAATTATAGGCGAATACCTGTTGTAACCAAGGGAATACACGATTTATGCAAGCAGATTTGGTTGAAATGAACTCAGGAAACTTGAAAGGTTTAGCTAAATTAAATAGAGGGTATTCTTATCTTCTAACTATTATTGACACTTTTAGTAAGTATGCATGGGCTGTACCAGTTAAAAATGAAACAGGGAAAGAAGTTACACGAGCGTTTAATTCAATACTTGAAGCAACTCAACAAGCACCAAAGTATTTACAAACAGATCGCGGTAGCGAGTTTTATAATAAAGAGTTTATTAAATTAATGAAGCAAAAAGGTATTACTCATTACTCTTCATACGGCGATAAAAAAGTTAGTATTGTTGAAAGATTTAATAAAACATTACGTAATTTGATGTGGAAGCAATTCACACTGCAAGGTAATTACAAATGGTACAATATATTACAAGCACTAATGAAGAAATATAACGAAAAATAACATAGCACGGTAAAAATGAAACCTATTGACGCCGTGAAGAAAGAAAACGAACGAAAATTAATATCAACAGTTTATAGCAAAAAGTATTTAGCATCGTCAAAGGCGAAATATAGCGTGGAGGATTATGTTCGAATTAGCAAGTTTAAAAATAAGTTTGAAAGAGGTTTTACTCGCAATTGGAGCACTGAAATATTTCAAATTGCTACTGTTTTTAAGACTGATCCACCTAAATACCATTTAAAAGACGAGCGCAATGAGATTATTAAGGGCCGTTTTTATGAGCAAGAACTAATGAAGACCAAACACCCTCACGTATACTTAATTGAAAAGGTTTTACGTAGAACTAAAATAAAGCATTAGTTAAGTGGTTAGGTTTATCTTCGAATAATAATTCTTGGATCGATCTCAAAGCTATAATATAGTTAATCAATCATAAAATGTGGAGTGTTAAGCAACGACTTCCGCTAGCTAATGATTATGGTAAGTTGAACGGTGAATTACTTCCGAATAACATTCGCTGCTTAATAATAGGCTCATCAGGTTGCGGGAAAACTACACTAGTTATTGATAATTTTATTCTAGCTCCGAATTGGCTTTATTGGAATGGTAGACACTTATACGTATTCTCTAAAAGTTTAGAGCAACCTAAGTATCAACAACTGCAGCATATTTATGATGAAATACAGGAAAGATTCCACTATCAGTTGGCTACGTTTAAACCTTCCGTTATCAAGTTGGAAGATTGCGAGCAACGGTCTGTTATTATATTCGATGATTATATATTAGAAGATCAGAATGAGGTACGGAATTACTTCACACAAGGTAGACATAAAGGAATGGATTGTTTTTACTTAGTACAAACATACAGTAAAGTTCCGAAACAACTTATTAGAGATAATGCAATTTTTTATGTGTATTTCGTCAAGATAACACGAATTTAAGGCATATTTATAATGAGTTTGTTGTTGGTGATATGTCATTTAATAAATTTAAGGATATTTGTTCTATTGCATGGAAGGAACCTTATGGTTTTGTAACAATCGATATGACTAGAAAGTCAAACAATGGAAAGTATCGAAACAAAATCGATCATTTCTTTATAATCGAGTGATTGTTTTAAATCATTTACGTTTAACGTTTTCAGTTGATGTACGTACGTTACTTTTTCAAAGCGGAAATAATATAGTCTTTTTTCATATAATGTCAAAACGAAAATTAAATAATATTGAATTACAAAATATCTTGGCGAAGCGTTTTAAAGAATGGAAACAGGGTCACCGTAGCTATTATGAAAAGCAAAAACGTCAAGAGAAACAATTGATTGAGGCGATTGAAAGCTTGGGAAAAGAAATTAAAGGAGTAACCGATGACAACAGAAATCTAATTAAGGAACTTATACCTGTAGCACAACAGAATATTAATAATTATCCACCAACACCATCAGAAACCTCATTTGAGAAACGGTTATTTGCTTCACCTAAGGCATTGCCAGAGACTAAAGAAACGAAAGATGATGAAGAAGAGAAAGAAATTCAGTTAGGTCCACTAGCGAGTCGAAGATTAAGTACTAATAGGTTAGATAAAGATGAAGTGTTTGGATTATACTCTATTGATATAGCCGGAGTAATGCAGTAGAAAATTGGAAGTTATAATGTTCTCTTTGAAAATGATGATTTAATTGTTTATAGTGAGAGTAAAATAGCACAAGATCCGTCAACCCCAATTTATGAAAAATTTAAAGGAACAGAAGGTTTATGGGACCTAATTACTCGTAAACAACCAGTAGGTTTTACTAATGAAGATTATGAAACTTACAAGAAAATTTTAAAGATGACGAATGCCTTATATCAGAATCATGATCCATCACAGAATATAGTAAAATCAAGCTCCAGCGATAAGTACAAAACATTAGTTAAACCTATTTGTCTTGAACTGAAAACTAAAGGTGATGGTTTGAAAGAAAGGAAGCAAGGAAAGGGGATTAAGCGCTACATAAATATGCCACAACAATTTGTTTGGATGGATGATGTTAGAAAGTTAGTAGATAGATTATTAGTTATAGCAGGTGAAGAAGCAGCTGGGAATAAGAATTTTTATAATGAGAAAGTGGGTATTATGGAAATGATTTCATCTCGATTATCAAATTTTATTGTTTTGAATCCAAAAGGTTTAGGTTACCTCATAAAAATCATCCATATTCTGCCATCAAAATTTTGGCATACTATTGAAAGTAAAGGTTTAGTGAACGGTATTATTAATAAATTACCCTTTGAACTTCATCTTCCAGGCTACGAGTTCTGCGGTCCTGGTACTCTTTTAGATGAAAGATTAGCGAAAGGCGATCGGGGTATAAATAGGCTAGATCAGGCATGTCGAGAGCATGATATTGCGTATAAGAACTTTAAAGATCTATCAGATAGACATAGAGCCGATCAAGACTTAGTGTTTAAAGCTTTTGATAAAGTTATTAGCAAAGATTCTGCTTTAAGTGAAAAATTGGATTCATTGGGAGTAGCAATGGCAATGAACACAAAACGGAAAATGGGGTGGGGTTTATAGATTGCTGCATTAAACACTGGATAGAAGCTTGAGCCGTAGTTGTTGAATAAATTCAAAATAATGAATACAATATAGTCTTTTTATACAATGAAAGCAAAAGGTGTAAAATTTCAAATTCCAGCACAAGAATTAAAGTCATTAAATTTTAGCAATATCTTAAATAAAGCACAACTTGCGAAGAAGCAAAAATGCTTAAAAAAGGGTCATAATATGGCTCTAACATTAAGTTTAGCGCAGTTAAAGAAACTACGTAATCAACCGAAAACAGGTGGTTTCATTTGTACAATTCCTGCCATACTTGCTGCATTGGGAGCGGTTGGTAGTCTTGCAGGTGGTTCAGCAGCTATAGCTAAGACGGTAATCGATGCGAAGAAAAATAAACAGGAACTAGAGGAACAAAAGCGTCATAATGAAATTATGGAATCATCAATTCTGACTAAAGGTAAAGGACTTACACAAAGAAAGAAAAAGCTTCTGAAGGACTTAAATAGAGTAAAAATAGGGCTCACCAATTATGATCTCGAACGTATAGCTAAAGAATTGAATATTAAACACTTTAGAGGTGTGTACATGTCGGATAATCTTCCCTCTACTCCACCGTTAAAACAAGAATGCGCAGTTATTAATTTGGATCGATCAATTAATACAGGAACTCACTGGATTTGTTATTGGTATGAAAATAATAAAGCTTGCATATTCGATTCATTTGGTGGAGTACCTCCCAAGTCTTTGATTGCGTATTTAAATCCTAATAACACTTTAATTGAATATAATAGTGATCGAATACAGCATTTTGACGATGTGATTCGTGGTCATTTATGTATTAAACTATTAAAATTCTTATCCGATGGAAACAATTTTCATCAAGCTATTGAAAGATTGAAACTTGATTACTTAATGCATCATGCATAAAAATAGTATATTACATAGTCTTTTGTTAAACAAATCATTGTGTTGCACTTATCGGGGACTACACCAAAGCTTCGGCTGAATCTTCATAATGAAATTGACAATCAAAATTACAATTTGAAAATTCCACTAATTGGATTTTATAGTATGTACTTAATACCAAATGTTACAAAAAGTAGCAATACTTACTTCCATAAAGGAGAGAGACATAATATACCACCGGGTCAGTATAATGCATCAACATTGGAAACAACTTTGCCTAAAGAAGTGCTTCTAAATGAAAATCATGTAACTCATCGAATGGAAGTTACACCATATGCAGAAAATTTTAATGTAAGAACTGTTGGTAAGTTATTAGGTTTTAAGAATAATAGTGAACTTAAGCCAGAGGAAACTCACATAGGTCAATTTCTTCCAAAGTTCTTAAGTATTGAAACATTTAATATACGCTGTTATTTGGCAAGAGGTATGATTATAGCAGATGGGGAGTATAAGCACAAGGAAACTAATATTATAGCAACATTTAAACCATTAACAGAATTTTTAGAACCAATTGCTTACGAGCCTCAATACCCATTTTTTTCCCATACAAGAAAGCAATGTACGTTCCATTGAAATAAGTGTTAGTAATGAATTGCATGAACCAGTTAGTTTTGGTGGCGCAATAACAAGCGTAATTCTCATGATTAAAAATGATGATTCTTAAAATGATTTTTTTATAGCAAGAATGATAGCGAGAAGAAACAAAGTTGAATATAATATAGTCTTTTTAAAGATGGAATTTATTGAAAGCTATGAGTATCAATCTTTCCCACTGAATCGTCGTACATTTAATAACTTGAATGAAGCAAACAAAGATTTAGATTTTACATTACTTCTGGGGATGGGTTTGTGCACACACACTACGGTGTTTTATACATCAAATATTAAGTTATTGGAAGAGATGCTGGAGGAACTTTTACTGCAGGGTCAAATATTAAATTAATTGATAATTTTG
The DNA here is from genome assembly GCA_022664845.1 of Lepisma saccharinum. NCBI lineage: Eukaryota > Metazoa > Arthropoda > Insecta > Zygentoma > Lepismatidae > Lepisma > Lepisma saccharinum. The sequence goes on from JAGDQP010018757.1 coordinate 32,195, forward strand.
TTCCATACTTGTTTTCGCGGTTAGAGGTACGCAAACATGGTACTGTTATTGATAGAATAGATTATCCAGGAATTACTTCAACTGCTATTGCCTCATGCCGATTATCAAAGCCCGAGCTCGAATATTTTAAGTCAGGTGGATTAATAACTGATGAGACACTTCCACGGAAACAGAATACAGTGCTGTTTCCACTGCGATTGCTGTTTGGTTTCTTTAGCGACTATAAGGAAATTATGTGGAAGAGCGGGCTTCGAATAACATTTAAAAGAAGTGCAAATAATGATGTTTTATTTTATCGCTGGAAAACAAAGAAAGCAGATGGTACTCTAGATGATGCCGCATTAGCTCATCCTGCTAAATTAGTGATTGCTTCAATGGAGCTGAGAATGCCAATTGTCGAATACGAGAAAAAATATTCAATGAAATTAAAATCCGATATACTTCGACAACCTCAAATACCAATTGAATTTCTCACGTATCAAAGTGTTCAACGACATGTTTCAGGTTCTTATTTCGAATTTGATGTAACAACACAGTTTAACTCACTACAGTTCGATATGCCTGATTTTGTAATAGTTCTTTTCCAAACTAATCGTGATGATAATACTCAGGAAAAAGACGCTAGTAAGTTTGATACATGCAAGATTAAGGATATTTATTTTAAAAATGCTCGTAACGAAATCTTTCCTCGTGAGAATTTAAACCTGGATATTACGAAAGCAGATTATCTTAAAATGTACGATAGTTACACTGCTTTTAAACGTGTAACACAGAAAAATACTTACATGTTTATTCCCCAAAGGAGTTTATAGAAAATCGACCAATGTATGTCATTAATACAAGTAAACGCAAACAAGTTGTTATTAATGAAAGAACCAATACTAAAATTAAAATGGATTTTGAAGAAACGGTCCCCGATAACACTTATTGTACAGTAATTCTTATAGCTCAAACTTCGTATATCTACGATGTGAAAAACGAAAGAGTGATAGAACAATTTTAGTGAACATGTTTTCAGGAGAGAATGTTATTACTTTGCATGTAGACTGTAATTCGCTTTCATGGATATCACAGATACGAAAAAGGAGAGAGATTAAAAATATGCAACTGAGAATATTTTAATACACCCACATATAATATGATTTTCACATGCCATTCACATGAGAGAAACTTCCGGTCATGCACACACAACAAAGTATCACTTAAAGACTGGGCAAATTCTTACAACATATGGATTTACAACAAGAGAGAAGGTTAGCAACACAATTTAATGTTTAAAACTCCACCTTTTTTTTACAGCAATAAAGAAGTTCATAGTGGCAGCAACAAATTTTCACGAGCATGTCTCATGTTCAATATACTATTACGGTATTCACCTGATGCAAAGCAGCTGCTTAATAATGATGCAGATAGTTAATAGTTACAGCAGTAAATGGCAGTAAATAATTAAATAGTTTTAAAATATAACCGCTAGAGGGGAGTAGTAGCGCTAGTAATTAATAATATCGATAGATGGCGATAATAATTAAATAGTTTCAAAATATAAAAGCTAGATGGAATTAATAGTGCTAGTAATTAATAATAATAATATCGATAGATGGCGGTAATAATTAGATAGTTTAAAAATGCCGCTAGAGGGGAGTAGTGGCGCTAATCAATTTTTTTCGCAGCCGTGAGGCGGAAGTGACGCGTTAAATGGAGATTTACCTATATCAGCTTGGCGAAAAAGCCTTATTTTTGAGGTACTATAACTGAATCAAAGCTAGGTGTGATTTGTTAATGCATTCACGAGGATGCATTCACGTTAATGCAGCAATCGTAATAGTGAGAACAGTATATATAAATCCGCAATAGAATCGACGGCATTTCTCAGTGTTGGAGGGTAAAGGTTGGCTTGAGGCAGCAATCATTGCACAAAAATTGATCATCTGATCATCCATTTTGTTCCTTTTTTTATACTCAATATTTCAAGAGCTTCTGCTCCAGGACAAAAAAACATGAAGGACGGAAAACACGCAGGATTTTCTTCAAACAGTTTCAACACCAATCGAATGAGGAATTGTGGAAGGATCTAGGCATGCACGAAAGGAAACAATGGCTGACTCCACCCCCACCCCCACATTCTCGAACACCTATACGCTCATCTGTAACGATACGGCCTTAACTTTGATTGACTGGAGCTCCGAAGCTAGACATATTTCGAAATGCATTTAAAAGAACATTTTCTAGGATAATGTGAATAATATAATCTCTCCAGAAGTTTGGAACTTATTCATGGATATATATATACAAAGTAGTATGTAATCTTACCATAACCTTCATTTGTTTTGAACCTGCACTTAAAACTAGGAAGTTCAATGTCGGTAGATCCCCAATCTCCTTCCTTCATCCTGAGAGGCAAGTTATCCCACACCAGTTTCAAATACGTAGATGGAATGGCTGTAATAGAAGCATAGGATAAATTAAGTACGTATTATTCTGACAATTCATAAACAATGTCTTACTGAAGAAAATTAATTAAGTCTCAAAACAAATGAAATATTCTTTTACAATATTCGCATTTGATGAAAAGAGGAATACATTGAAATTAATACACCCAAGTAACTTTTTCAAAATTCAATTCATATCTCACTTACTATATGTATTTTCATAACTGCAATAATAATTTTTAATTTTAGTGAACATTTTACGAGTGGATGTTGTAGACTTTGTTAGCTGAAAACCAGCAAGTGAGGATAGGTTAACAAATTGAGCATTACGACTAATGTCCACGACTCACCATGCACTAGGAGAGTATTTCTTAAAGCATATTCGTAATTAATTTAAGTTACCCAGCCTCTTACTTTTGGTTTCGTTCCAAAAACTAATATGCATCTTGAATTGCTGTGTGTGGACTTCAAAAGACACTTTTATCTTGTTTATCTTGTAGTATCTAATAATATCAATTTGTTTAAGGCCTTTCGTGTCGGGAGAGGGTTGTTTGGGTAAAGGATAGGGTAGGTTTCGAACAGGGCGTATCTTAACGTAACATCCTGGTACTTGGCTCGTGAAACTGAGGAAACCCTCAGCCAGGATAATCTACGACGGGATTCGAACCAACGCTACCCATTCCGGGTCAGAGGTCTACTACGTTACCGCCCGAATTACGAGGATAAGATATAGTATCTAAGAATGTTAGTGTCTACCTCGTACAAAAATCCATTAGACTGTAATACGACAGACTGAACATTCGTCGGCCTGAGCGTGAGATGCCTAAAGGCCATAAACAAATTCACACTCGACATTTGTACTCAAGGTTGTAAATTAACACACTAAAGTGAGATAATACTCCTGCGATGGATAGGATAGATTCTTGTGATTCTTCCAAGAGAGTTTTCCAAGTGTATCGCGGGTGGTGGATGGTATTCTGAATGGTTGACCAGATAAATTATTACATATCTGCGAGTATCCTCCTTATAGTATGAAGCAATCTCAATTTAGCATAGAGAATGACTTGGGATTTAAAAATAAAGCAGTTATTTCTTATATTTAATGTATTACGTGAAAGATATTGCGAGATACGAAAACTGGACGTTTGTGCCAGAAGGCTACAGATAATGTTGAATCACATTTAACTATACTGAAATCATGTTTTGGAGGAATATTTTGAAGTCTACAATGATTGTTGAAGAACTAGTCAAATGCTAAATAGGGTAGTGTCTGACAGCAGCGTGATTTTCTTTTTTGCACTAGTCTTGCATCGAAGTGGTATAATAATAATAATAATAATAATAATAATAATAATAATAATAATAATAATAAT
>JAGDQP010018758.1:0-35994 GCA_022664845.1 Lepisma saccharinum
CATAAACTCTTGTTCCTGTATAACATGCTTCTGGCAGTGCTGACGTTTTCTGACGTGAAGAACTTGGCTCATGCACTGCCGTGCATGTTGATGAATTAACGCGCCAAGCTTTTCTTCTAGTCTTTCATAACTAGAACATTATTTTTTCTTTGTCAGTGCGATTTAAGAAAAGCATGTTTTTTAACTTATATTTATATATGTTTTAACTTATAAAATCTTGTAAAGTGTATGATACAAATCAGGCATTCATTTACAAATAAGTTTTTGTCCAATTATCATAATTTTAGTAAAATCATCAAAAGCACTTATTACAAATTTCTTTATTTTCAAATCAAGGAAAATATTTGACTCTAAATGCTGTAGAAGTAGATTTTAATTTTAAGAAGCCTGTCTAATTTTAAGAAAGAAATCGTTTGAAATGGGCACAGTTATGAATTGGTGCCGAAATAGATGGTTACAGGTTTTGCTTAAAATTAAATCATCGAAGGTTCTTAAAACAGCGGACTAGAAACCATGTAGAATTAATCCCAAGTATCAACTTTAGAGACAGCACTAGTCTTGAGACTATTTTATTTTTTATTTCATTGGATTAAGTAATATCCGAACTGACCTCTAAACTTTGGTTAAATACAGGGAAAAGAAAACATGCTCAATTATTGAGAGTTTCACCAATTGTAGCCCAGAAACAGCAACATTTAAGGTTTCTTAATTAGATGGGCAAGTAATTTGAGAGAGTAGGTATTTTAAAAAGGTTTAGTGATGAAAGCATTACCTGAAAATAGTCTTAGCGAGTGTAACTGACTCTTTCTTAACTCTATTCTTCATTTTCCCAATCACTTTTCTCTTCTCTATCTTCCTGGACCTTAGTGCATGTATGTGCTGATCACATTGTGATTCTAGTTCTTCTCCACGAAGAACTACTGTTGCTCTTCATCCTTACAAACATTTCCAGTGTGATTTCTCTCCAATACGTCGGTTAATTATATACGTATAAGTACCTTGGTAACAGTAGTTTTCCACCTTTTCTGGTACTAACATATGTAAGCGACATAATATCACAAATCTCACCGAAAACAAATATCACAACTCTCGTCAAGTAACTAACCATTTGTCTTCATCAGACACACTAAATAACATAAACAAACTAATTTCTGGTGAGACAGCCATCTGGTTCCTGATTGGACCTCGCAGATTCATCGCGAACCAATCTAGTTCCGACTGCACAATAGGAACAAAAATCACTAAATTCCTCTCCCGCCTGTTCTTACTCATAAATCCCAAAATAAGCCTGTCATGTAGAAATTAAGATATAAGAAACTAATATAAAGGCTCAAGAAAATAAATAAAACAATACATAAATAACACAAAATCTACGTCTTACCCAAACTTATATATTTTTTATGCAATGTTTATGTATTTAATACTTTTTTTTTCGGAAACGTTAATTTGTATGTCAGAATTAACATATTTGCATGTCCTTGTATTAACTGAATCAAGAACATTTTCATTTAAAGAATTTCAGTCTTCCTAAATCTTTCTAATAGTCGAAAACTACAGACTAATTAATTAACTGTCAGTCCTATACAAAATGTTCACCAAAGGTATTTTGAATCGTATTGAACGAGACTTGGATTTTAACCAGGGAAGGAAACAAGACGGATTTCGTCGTGGATTTAGCATAATGGACCACAAACAAACATTAAATGAAGTTATGGAAAGGACTAATTAATATGAAATTCCACTATGTTTGGGATTCGTAGATTTCGAAAAAGCTTTCGATTCGATCTCCTTGTCAGCAATACTTAAATCACTTGAACATCAATGCATTAAAAATACGTACATCAAACTGCTGAGAAAAAATTATTCGACTGCCACATCTGTCATTAAACTACATCAAGAAAGTGAAAAAATTAAAGTTGGAAAGGAGGTATTGCAAGGAGAGATTCAATTTCTCCAAAACTGTTTTCTGTGGTCCTGGAGAGAGTGCTCCAAAATTTAAACTGGGATGAAGTTGGAATTAAAATTAATGGCAAATACCTTCATCATCTATGATTCGCTGATGATATAGTCCTGTTTACTTCAAATGCGGAAGAACTACAAACCAGAATGGAAGAACTGAATAATGAGAGTTCGAAAATATGCCTTAAAATGAATTTAAGTAAAACAAAAGTCATATACAATCAACATGCTGCAAAAAGGGAAAAAGATTAGCGGAGAGACAATAGGCATAGTTGATGAGTATATTTACCTAGGACAGCTCAAAACATCGAATGCCAAGTTGACTGATGAAATAAATAGAAGGTGTAACATTGCGTGGAGTTCGTTTGGAAGACTACACTTTATTTTCAAAAGCAAGGTACCAATGTGTCTGAAGCATAAAGTTTATAATCAATGAGTATTACCTGTGATGATGTACGTCTGTAAAACTTGGACATTGAATGCGCAAAGGACCCAAAGATTGAGAGTCACACAAAAAGAAATGGAGAGATGCATGCTAGGAATAAGCAGGATGGACAGAAAGACAAACGAATGGATTCGCGCACAAACAAAGGTAGAGGATGTAACCAAGACTGTGAAGAAGATGAAGTGGAAATGGGCCGGTCACATATCTAGACGAACAGATGGAAGGTGGACGACAAATGTACTACAGTGGATTCCTAGAGAACAGAAACGACCGAGACGACGTCCAAATGCAAGATGGGTAGATGAAATCAAGCGTTTTTCAGGAGCTACATGGATGAGAATAGCAGCAGACCGAGATATGTGGAACGAAAATTGTGAGGCCTTCATCCAGCAGTGGATAGAAAACGGCTGAATAAGATGATGATACGCATTCGACTTTTGTATAACTTCCCTCCGAAGGTTTTTTTTGTAACAGAGGGAATCTTTAGGCCAAATGAGAATTAGGCGAGATGAGAATTCTCCTCTCGGCCAAACAGAGGAACGTGATATCTATCTTAGATTAACAGGTGATAATTTGTTAGGCGAAATGAGAACTAGGCGATATGAGATAGAATCCGTCAAACTTGAGAGGACAAGGCTTTTCGGACACACTTTATATTAAAAATAACAATTAGTCTAAGAGTAAAAGTTTTACTCCAAAGGTAACAAGGGCTCGCAATGAAAACTCGGTAATATGAGTCAATGGTTTATTTAAATGTCAATTAAAACACGTTTAAGTCCCATTTATGAAACTAGGTCACATCTTTTACTTTCAATAACACACTATAAACCTTGGTAATATATAATTTAGGAATAGTATCTTAAATGGAAACAATCTTAAAGCAATTAACAAGAAACGTAAGAGTAAAATATTATTACATTTCGCCACAATAAAATAAATATAAAATAATAATCAGTCATTTAAACGTTATTAAATATGTTTCAAGGCTGTTTACGGTAATACTATCTGTTGATTTAACAAATACAGAATAACAATAAATATTTAAAATCGTAACAAATACTTTATTTTATATTTGTAAAGCTTGTTTCATGATCTACACATACACATTATTATATATTGTAACTTTCTTCTCAAGTGGTGGCAGGATTGAAAACTAGCTATATCCCGTGACCCTGCTCGTCTGAGTCAAGTTGGACTGAGTCACGTCAGAAATGTGTCTACTCGCTTCAACTCTGCATGTAAAAGGATTGAATGACATCTAGTACAAATACTTTTCGTGGTAACACGGCATTTCCAGACTGAGCACTTGCTAGTTAAGAGCTTAATATTTATAGATGTCAAATTCTATTACTAATGCTGTCTGAAATTTAATATTTCCAATTCCCGAAATAACAAAGAAATCTAACCGAAACTTCATAAACACACTCAACCCACCCGAGTTGACGAGCTGAGAAATTCCTTAAAGATGGAGATCAGGGTTCCATGGCTAATAACGTGAGATTGTGACAACTAAATATACGGAGAGCCAAAATGTTACACAAAGTTACTAATATAATTTGCAACTGATGGTAATCACAGCACTGAGTCATTGCATATATGTTCTAGTTACGGTAGAGGTAAGGTAGTCAGTAAATCTCAACTGAGGTGACTCTTCTAGTCACATGTTGTGCGAGATTACTTAATTCATTCGTGTGAGTAACAATAATCATTAAAGTATCTTAAATAGCTGTAAACGTTAAATATAAAGTAAACAGCTGAAGTTTAGTGCATGTGTAAAGCTTTTTCACTTATCTAAAACTGACGTAAATCGGAAGTGTGTCATTTTCTGGCATTAAACTGTGTATTTCTAACTCGCTGGTTAGTTTAATATTTTCTTTAATTTACTTCCTAGTGTTTAATTTGAAAGGTATAATAAATGATTTGCATAACAGAATTGAATCCAAATTAAAACAAACGTATCCGGAGTACATAATGAAATAGGAGGTTATCTAAATCAATCTGCTCTTTATTTTTGCATTCTAACCGCTTTTAACACTGCAGTGGTCGCGCGTTCTACTATTGTAGAACAGGTGTTTTTTTGTTACAACTCTACGCTGTTGGCAACACTCTCGACCTTGAGCCGTCTTGTACCTTTCCCCGCCGCCCCTCCCTACATGTCAGTCTATTGTTAGCGCTTTGTGTAGCACCTGCACCGATTCGTTACTTGATTTCATTAGTGTTCTACTATTGTAGATCGCGCGACTACTGGCGTACTTGTGAGTCTCGTAAAACTGATTTGTTTTTTTGTTGTTTTTTTACATTTTCACGTTATTTTTTGTAGAATACGTGCTTGTATATATTGAAAATGTCAGAACGTGACAGAGAACAGGTGCGGATGTGGTTAGAGGAGGCACAGAGTGACTGTGAAAGTGTATTAGGGATCGAAGACATGGAGGAACTTGAAGAAGATGGTGTTGAAGAAACAGTTGAGTACAGTGATACGGAAGATGTACGGGATATTATAGTTGAAGAAGAAGAAGAAAGAATTCCAATAGAAGCCAGTGTTGACGTTATTGGTGCTGAAACAACACCTTCTCTCGACACACGTGAGTTTTATATCGGTAGAGAGAAAAACGTAGAACCTTCTCGCTGGTATGTAGATCCCATAATGCCAAGAAACTCTCGAACTACCAGTTTGAATATAATACCAAGTTTCCATAGGCCTGGTCCACAAGGCACTGCTAAAATGCAGCAACTCCTAGTGCATCATTTTTATGCCTAATTGATGATGAAATGATCCAGCACATTGTTCACTGCACAAATATCTACATAGATAAAATAAAAGACAAATACAGCAGGGAAAGGGATGCTAAATACACTGACGAAATAGAAGTAAAATCGCTGCTTGGTATTTTGTTCATGGGTGGTATTTTGAAATCAAGCAGACGGAGTGTTATTGAATTATGGGATAACAGTCGAGGGACTGGTTGTGAAGCCGTGTATGTCACAATGAGTGAGCATCGATTTATGTTCCTTATGCGGTGTCTGAGATTCGATGATATTCGTGACAGAGAGCAACGCAAAGCACTAGACAAATTAGCACCAATTAGGCAACTGTTCGATAAATTTGTCTTGAATTCTAAAAATGCATTTAAACCCACTGACTACCTAACCGTCGATGAACAGCTGGAAGCTTTCCGTGGAAAGTGCTCTTTTCGGCAATACATGCCAAAAAAACCTGCCAAGTTTGGTATCAAAATCTACGCCCTTGTATCATCATCAAACTTTTATGCCACTCAGCTAGAAGTATATGTAGGACAACAACCAGAAGGGCCGTTTCGCGTGAGCAACAAGGTCAATGATCTCGTATGTCGCCTTGTAGAACCAGTTGTTGGCTCACACAGGAATATAACAGCTGATAATTTTTTTTCGTCAATTCCTCTAGCTAGAATGCTCTTACAGAAGTCCCTAACATTTGTAGGAACTCTAAAAAGTAATAAGCCTGAGATCCCTGGATGTTTTCTTCCTGATAAGGAAAGGGAACCTAAATCAAGCATTTTCGGCTTCCAAGAGAAATGTACGATCGTGTCATATGTGCCACAGAAGAACAAGGCAGTTTGTGCCATATCAACAATGCACTATGACAAAGCAATTGATGGTGACACCGGAGAAGATAAGAAGCCTTGCATCATTACAACATACAATGAGACAAAACATGGAGTTGACATATTAGACAAGATGTGTAGGCATTATGATGTCTCAAGGAATTCCCGAAGATGGCCACTGACCCTTTTTTTTCATCTCTTGAACGTAGCTGGTGTTAATGCTCTTAATATACTTAGAACAAATAAGAACTATGACAATATCAGACGCCAGGATTTCCTACAGGATCTAGCTTTTGAGTTGATAAAACCAGCAATAAACCGACGCATAGCCATGGAATCGCTGCCAAAAGAGCTTCGACGCAGAGGAAAACTTTTGCTTGGCATCAGCGAAGGTGTTTTATTACCACAAGAGAGAGCTTCCGGGGTTGGAAAATGTTTTCTTTGTGGCCGTGCTCGCAACAAATCAACACGAAAAACTTGTGCAAAATCCCAGAGATGGGTGTGCCCAGACCATCAGAAGAGCGTGTGTGACGACTGCTTGGAGTAGACAATCTTTCAAAAATAAAAAAAAAGTACACCAAATCATTCCACCTATATGATCAATCATACAAGATTTATGCTGTTATTTTAAGATTTATACCTAGACATTTATTTGATTTTTGTTAGAAATTGTCAATATGTTAAATAAGATGCACCTAATGTTTCTTTTCGTCAATATTTTTGCCCTAATCATATAAAATAATTTTGAAATATTTTAAAATGTGTATCATAGTATAACTAACATACCCAAGACCAAATATACTGGTAAAAATCATAACAGTGTAAGAAAAAAGAAAAGATACTGTTGTTCTACAATAGTAGAACGCGCGACCACTCACGTAACGGCGGAGGGCGCGACCAACGCAGTGTTAACCAAAACTGATGCTTGTGAGATTGTGTGTAAATCAAAAAAGAACAGAGAAATAACAATTCCTTAACCAAAAATTTCATCAAGTTAATCTGGAAATTTCAATAGGGGTAGCTTTAATTTTGGATATATTAGAATTATTTCATGGTAACTAGCTGGAACTGTTTAATGTTTCTCTCCTGTAAACGTTTTGTACTACTGTACCTTTCAACTTAAATTAACTTAGGTTGAGAGTTTTGGGCAAGCTTGCATCATGTTTGTAAACTGAGTCGGAAACTTTGACCGTTACTTGAACGCCGTTACAATTGATTCGATGCTTAATGTTATAAGTAGATTTTTTGTCTATTAATGAATGAGAATCTTTTCTTGGTTGTGCGCGTCCTCATAGAAGTTTAATTGTAAAAGGTCAATGAGGAAAGGAGAACTGAATAAGATTCCTAAAATTGCACTTATTGTTTTTATTGGAATCGAAGGGAATTTGATTGGTTTGAATGTTGGTTTGAAATCTGGTGACAACGTTGTCATTAAATATTGAAGCTATAGCTTTGCGATTAAACTTAACTGCATTAAATAAGATTAAATCAAGCTAATCGGCGGATTAAGTTAAGACTTCGTTCTATACTATGGTATAGTTTGGTAATTGGATGTTTGAGGTTTCTAGTGGGTCTTTTTGGTGAGTGATTCTCTTAATTTACCGAATGATGTCGATTTCGTGAAACTAGATATTGTGAAAACTCAGAGATAAATTGCTTTCCTTTAGAAAGTTAAGGTTCCGTATTTGGATTAAGATATTGGACTGTTTGCATTCTCTCATCTATGCTAAAACATAAGACAATATACTTCCTATTTTGAAGTTACAGAAAGTAAATATAAAAAAAAAAAACTCTGATTTGTTGGAAACTGCAATAGTCATGGAATTTGGTCGCTTCTTATCCTCATAAATATCAAAGTTCAAGATTGATTGTTAACACCGTATGTACCATGTCTTTCACTCCACCGCTACATATGGGCCTAATGTTTACGCTACATTGGTTCAATGGAAGTGTTAAATTGAGGGACACTTTGGAATTTATTTATATTTTTGTTCAAGGAGGTTTCTCACTATTCTTTTGTCATTGATATTTATCAACCAAATGCTATACAACTCTTTCAGCACAAAAAATTAAATCGAGCAGCCACGCCTGTTTATAAAGCCTTGGCTTGCTTTCGGAATGTCCTGGGATCGATCTCAGTGACCGCACATCCTGACTCAGTTTTTTTTCTTTAGCCATACAAGAGTAATGCTGTGATAATACCGTCAAACTAGGCCTTTTCAGGCTTCCTCCCCACATCCTTTCCTTTACCCAATTCCGCCCTGAGTTGAAGTAGTGACAGTATCCCTTAAATAAACTCCATACATACGAAATTAAAATGAGACCAGAAAAATGTTCAAAATGAAGACAAATTGAACATTTATCAGAAAATTGAAGTAAAACTGATAAGAATTTCCCCGTTTCTATGGTCTCTTTTATGAAAAAGAAAGGGGCAAGTGCATGGTTAAAATGTGACGTCGTTTCACCAGTTTCTTTCATTCAATATTTGAAGCGTTTCGTTTAATAATACAGCAGTTTAATCCACTAACATTTTAAATTCCGTTTGCTTTTCTAACATTTTTCAATGAACGATATATACTGGTGAAATTGACCAGTGCGTTGCTCGCTATCAGTACCAGGCATGTATGTGGGAATATATTCGGATTCAGCAGCCTATTTGTTCGTATATCCGTATAAATTAATTCAGATATCAGTCGCCACGTTCTTAAAATGTGTTAATATTTCCCCTCTCGTTGCTTGTCCACAGAAACTAAATCTTCTCATCCTTTTCGAGTTGTTTAATATGTGGGTCGGTGGATCGTCGAGTTCGGTATGTATTATCACCCCTATTTAACCAGGGATATGTGCAAATCATTAATTTAGTTACCGAGGGAGACCTGTCACGGCAGTAACAGAAGAATTTAAGTATTACCAACTGAAAAACTATTATTTTTCTAATGGTAGTGTCGGAAGATTTCTAATATTCAGCGAATGCTAAGATTCAAACACATTCTATCCTTTACGTGAAGTAGTGTTGCAAATATTGAGGGATTGAAGAAAGAAAATAAAATCTAAATAATTTTTTTGCTAAGTTCGCAATACTTTACAACTTCTGAGACTGGCCTGGCGTAATCAAAAGATAAAACGGTGAAAATAAAACTGAAGTAGCATATTGAATAGCTTACATCTATCTGAAGTGTATGTATGAGAAACACTCTTAAAATACATAGCAAAACATTACTGAGTTGATGCAACATTTTTGGGTGTCCCTGGTTTCTACATGGTGATGATTTCGGTGCTAGCAGCAAGAAAATAGTCACTACTACAGCAAGATTTGACCCTGGGTTGTTCAGCGCGAATGTTTTACTGACTTGCCTAAATTTCCAGGACAGAAAAACACCAGATTCAAACAGTATAGAGGATCAAAAATATGTTGTTGAGTACCCAGAAGAAACAAGTTACTCGCACGACTTATGACATGGTTTGGTGACGTTTCCATTTCTCAATTAAGAATCAGAATTCCCATTCATTAGAAATATGTTCTATTTTTGAACGCAAGCGATCAAAATAGCGACAGGCAAACATTTGACCAGCATTATGGCTTTCTATCGTAACAACATGTTTAATCAACACTATGTGTTGTGTTAATTTAACAAAAGAGTTGTGGTCACCCAGGGACACCGACATAATTGATTTGATATTAAGGAGCCTAGCGACAAATGCTCTAACAGAAAAGTAAGCAGTGTTTTAACTTCATGATTGGTAGTTGTAAGTGAATTTAGCGAATAAGGACAAACAAGCTGTATGATAGGAAGGGAAGAATTAATTGGGAAGAAGGTGTGAGAATAACCATTAAAGATTTGAACTCTATGTTCATTAGCGGAAGTTGCATTATTAAGGTTACATTAGTTGAAATGCGTGATTTATTTTTTAACATTTATAAGAGAACAGAAGCTATTTCTGCCGCTTTGTAGGTTATATAATTTTGATATTCCTGTGTAAGATTACTCCGAAGCAGGAATGATGGACTGAGAATTGATTTTAGAGAATAACAAGTTCATTGTGCGTTAAAGATAATATATTGACAAGAAAATCAGGATAATTATACCAGTATTTTGATCTTAACGCTTTAAACTTTCAGATTTATTTTTATATTGAGAGCGCTAGTAACGCTATATATAGTGAAATATATCTTCAGAACGAGATGCACTCGAAGATTATACGACATCGTTAAATATAATATGTCGATAAGCAACAACATATTATATATATTTAGGCTCGTTGTTTGTAGGTAATTACTGGAATTATATATAAAACTATGCAGAGCTTTTATAATCCTAAAAGATCCTTTAGAAGTACTTTGTACGTCATTTGAAAAATCGACACGCAGTGGTGTGGTCGCAAGAAATAGTGACAGTGTGCCTGAATTAAGTTATATTTTCATGATGGCCTTTAGCCATACGGGGAGAGATCGACAAGGGCGTCTGAATAAGGAATGATTCGCTAGTGTTGTTTAGAGAAGGACATCTTGCATTTATGTACCTGCATCTTTCCAATATATCAATACATGATATTAGCGCTGCTGCTACGACGAACATTGAAAAAATCATCATTTTTGTCAAAACGGAGTTCGAGAGAACTCGTGGGAGATTATTTAATTTCGGTGGGTGCTTTTTCTTAAAAATAATTGCTTAAACGCCTCCGGAAGTTGCATCCTTTGTTAAGAATTTAATTAATTGTTAAATCAACACAATACGCGGTGTTGATTAGACGCCATGTCATTGCCTATCGCCATTTTGATCGCTTGCTTTTATAGAAATGGAACATATTCTCAATGAATGGGAATTCTGCTCCTTAAGGTAACAAATGGAAACGTGGTTAAACAATGGCATAAATTTTGAGAGTATTTTTTGGGTGTGGGTGGGAAAATAGTGATCGAGTGTTTTCTCTCTCGCGCGATTTAGTACAGACTCTAAGACGTTAAACTTCTAACTCAGCAACAGATTCAAACATCGCTGCAGTGATGTTTCTTGCTTGCTAGTATTCAAATCAATATTGTGTGTTGTGTTGATTTATTACAAAAAAGTGGTAGTCGCACTGGGACACCGAAAAGTGTTAAATTAACACAGGCACATTTACTGTGTAATGAAAGAATAAAATGCCCTAATATGTTCTTATCTAAATATCCCGTTTAAAAGGTCTCCAAGCACAAACGTATCTCTTTGAGAATGATTTATTGCAGAAGTTTTGCCACTGTCCTTCCGTAAGCTGTTACTTCATCTTTATCACTGTCTTCTCTCATGTATTTCTCTCAAAAGGTTGAAAGTTGTTGTTTTGTTTGAGCTTGAAAGTTCCTTCTTCTACTTTGACGGTATTCACACTGCCTCCGAAGAAGAAAATGATGAACCACAGAAGCTAAAACTATGCTAATCCTTCACCACCTTCTGAAAAACAAAAAAAAGTTTTCCTTGTTCGGGAGAGAAAACTATTCTCTTTTGTGGTTAGGAATGACAGAATGCAAAGAGGAAGTCTTGAAAGTATATCCTTGGTCCTTCGGGAGGTCGAGCTTTTCTCCTTTCCCTTTGTTGACCAGTAGACTGATGCTAAACAGATTCACTGAGCGTGTATTTTTGTGAAAATGGCAACAAGACTTCAAAAGTACAACTCTTGCTTGGTTGAACTCTGTAGCTCAAAAGATGGCAATAAAAGTGGTTTGCGGTTTGGTGAAAACAAGAACGTATAAACTCATATTTCGCATTTCGAAACATCTGCAATTTTGTAAAATAATGAAATATACACCAAAGTTATCAGTATGTGTCATAAATGCGGACAAGGCATTTACCTATTATGGTTTGCTCTGCAGAAGACACATGAAGTTAATACTTTGCATGTTCAAAAATCACAAGATACAGAGCATAATGTTTCCTGAAATATTTCTTTATTTGTATTATTCTAGACCCGCTTGCGTTTTAAAACATCAAATATATCCGTAGTTGGAACGTATTGGAGCATCTACCTTATTAACAATTTACTACTTATGTTCACATTTTGGATTGAAATGAATCTTCAATAGGAAATAATTTCGGTCAATTTCTGTTTCCATAAATTATTTTCGGAACCAAGCACGTAAGTAAAATTAATAAGGAAATGTTTTGAAAAATGAGAAATGTCAGTGTAAGATTAGAGCAGATTTGAATGCGCAACAGGGATATTAGACGTGTATGTATTATATAGGCGTAAATCACAGGCTACATTTACTGGTTTCGAGAGTCTTGAAGGTTGGTGGAAACCGACCGCAGCTTCAACGGAAGATTCCTCTTTCATAGGTGCTGTTTTTTAAGACAATATAAAATTATAAGAGGGTGGTTCGATAAGTAGTCGGTCAAAAAAACAAACAAAAAAAAAACACAAAGTTTAAAAAAAAATCTCGTTTTTTTTTTGGCATTCTGAACGTTCATAATCAAAAATGGAAGTTCGACGTTTTTAAAATTCAGCTGCCTACTTCCTTACCATCGAAACCGATGCAGAAAAGTAGTTTATATAATTGAAAATGTGGAGTTTGGTTGCATGAGAGCTATACAAAATGTACAAGCTTTCATTGATTTCTACCAAATTTGGCATAAGTTCCTGACCAGATTATACGCATATTTTAATTCACTGAAAGTGACCAATTAATTAAAAAATAATAATTGTAGTTTTATTGACGATGTTCACAAGTCTCATAACACTAAAACTTAATTAAAACACACAGTACGTACAACATATCCACTTCAGTGTTCTAATAATACCGTCTTCAGACAAACATAACACAAAACACTAAATACAGAGGAGACTTAACATAGGTCGTCCACATATACTTCCTCCAACCTCTAGCCAATCACGCTACAGAGCATGCTCTTTTTCTAAAACAAAAAACAAATTCCAGCCAATCACCATTTGTTTGCAAAAAAAAAAAAACAGAATACTGTTGGATACACCGACTCCTCTCTCGCAAGTACATTGCTAATCTATCTGAACCGTTAAGAACACTTGCTGGGCATGACCAAAATGCAAAGATAAATTTAGAATCAAAAATAATCTATAAAACGTTTTTAAAAGCTACTCGTCCCGTTAATATCAGTGAGAACTGGCCAATCAGTTTTTCTTTCAGAAAATTCTTGAAGGGATACCGTCATGAATTGGAATACGTTTTAGATAACACATTTTTCCTCCAATATTTTATCCTTATCTTTCTGTTTAATATTTCTTTGCATTTCTCCCTAATATTAATATCACTCTTCCTATTCATTGCTTTACCTCCCACTACTTTCTTCTCCTTTCTTTCTTCCACTCCCTAAAGATTCTCCTTTTCTCATGTTTTATTATAGCTGCTCCTTCCCATTCTAACGCACGTGCCATTTCATGTACGTCTCTCTCAAAATAGCATTCCTGTTTGTCTTTAACCTGACGTCATCCTTATGTTGTTTAACTCTCTCTTCTAATTGTCTTCAACTTGACGAAAAAGAAATAAGGATGGAAAGAGTTGAACAACACAAGAGTAAGTTGTCCTTATATAATGAATGTGTTACTAGAAAGCAAACCGTTACGATGTACATATATTTTTAAAATTTTAGTATATGAGTCTTGTAAATATATTTTAGTTTCATAGTCATGGACAGAAGGTCCGGACAAAATTACAACCACCTAAATGTAATCGAATGTTAGAATATATATATATATATATGGTGTAGTAAAAAGTAATCCATTATTTTTGCATTACATTGAAGGCTTGACTTACCATAGTTAGAATGATCCGATTTAGGTCACATATGCGCCGGTTTGTTCGATAACGTGTTGCCATTTGGAAGGTAATATCATGATGCCTCTCTCATAGAAGCCCTTGTCCCTATTGGCAAAAAATTGAGACAGTCGATTTTCACAAGCCTCTCTTGAAGCGAATTTTTCACCAGCAAACGTGTTCGCCATGGACAGGAACAGATGGTAATCACTTGGTGCCAGGTCCGAACTATAAGATGGATGCATAAGAACCTCCCAACCAACCTCCCTGAGCTTCTGGAGAGTCACTATCGATGTGTGTGGCCTGGCGTTGTCCTGGTGGAACACAATGCCTCTCCTATTGGCCAAAGCTGGGCGCTTCTGGGCGATTGCTGCCTTCAGACGGTCCAATTGTTGACAGTATAGTTCCGAGTTAAGGGTTTGGCCGTAGGGGAGTAGCTCATAGTAGATAATTCCCTGCCAATCCCACGAAACACACACCAAACCTTCCTGGCCGTCAATCCTGGCTTGGGAACCGTTTGCGCCGGCCCACCGCGCTTCGACCACGACCGTTTTCGCGTGACGTTGTCGTAAGTGATCCACTTTTCATCACCAGTCAACAACCGCTTCAGAAATGGGTCGCTTTTGTTGCGATTCAGCAGCGATTCGCAGATGGAAATTCGGTCCATGAGGTTTTTTTGCGTTAACTCGTGTGGCACCCATACATCAAGCTTCTTTGTGTATCCAGCCTTATGCAAATGGTTCCACACGGTTTTTTGTGCAATGTTTAGCTCTTGGTCAATCGAAACAGTGCTTACATGACGGTCGGACGCGACAATGTCCATGATTTTATCGACATTTTCGACACTTGGCCTTCCAGTGCGTGGTACATCTTTGACGTCAAAATTACCTGCACGGAATCGACGAAACCAAAATTGGTCGTGATTGGCTGTTACAGTATCAGGACCATAAACACTATTCACATTTGCAGCCGCCTGGCTTGCGTTTTCGCCTTTATCGAAGAAAAACTGTAAAATATAGCGTATTTTCTCTTTGCTAGTGTCCATTTTGACGCGCGCTCACACAACACTGAGTCAACTCATCACAACTATCTGAACTGTGTTTGTAGTACGCAATCTCATCGTTTGAACGCCGTCTCGTTGAACCCGATCGGACTTATACAACGTGAGATACAGATCACTGAAGCCATCTATTGGCAAAATAATGGATTACTTTTTACTACACCAGATGTATATATATATATATATATATATTTAATGTCAGAATATACTTTCAAAATGAAGGTTTTGGAAAACTAGTTTAAGATTATTTCCGTTCTAACGGATTCGTTAGGTGTTTAATAATCTAAGTTATACATTGTACTTTGTGTATTGACAACGAGAATCTGCGCACTGGGGAATCATTGATATCTCACTACCATCTGGAATAATTATTATTAAACAGATAATAAGAAAATATAAGGTTATCATGTGTTTTCTGTACTGACTTCAGGAACCGATTTTATTCGGATGAATTAAAATATATCTAAAAAAAATTAGGGAAGGTAATTAATTATCTGGATATTTCTGATGTAAAGAATGAATATGGAATTATTATTACCTTAGTCCTCTAACGTCACTTGTTCTCACATGGATCTTAATGAACTCATGTTCCTAACAAGTGAAACGTCTAAGTTGGAAATTGCGTATGAAGGGGGGGGGGGAATTAACAATTGTTGATAATATCATTATAAGTAGTGAAATTGGACCTTCTAGTTATGTAACCTGAGATGCGTATTGCAGATTTTGGATAAAAGTATATTTGTATTGTGTGAGCTATCAAGAAAATTGAGTGACTTTGTGTAGAAGAACCCGTCTACATAGTATCAGACAGTACAGCATAGTTGATTAGTATACGCTGAGTCTTGTATCTTGCACGCAGATCTTCCAGATAGAATAGAATATATCGAAAAGTAATATGGGTTCATATTTCACAGTGAAAGTTGGCGCTAGATAGGAGAATTTAATTTGAATAGGAAGTTTCGTTTCTTAAGAAGTGAAGGCGAAATTCAAAATTGGAACCGACAATCTAAAACCGACATAAGGAAATATTTTAAGCTACTCATTGTCAGTACAGTATGTGCTTTCAAGCTTTAATAATCTCAATGAGTCTATCCTGACGATTTAGCCGTAAATAGAGGTTTAAAATAATCTCTTTTGAATCCGATTTCCAAATAAAATGGTGGCTCTGTGTTTCTCCTAAGTACACCACTGCTTCCATTATGAATATCGATTATTTTAAAGAATAATATACGAAAAATGAATTTTACATACACTGAAAGCGCTTCTCCAGGGAAATAAAACAATAGACTGGCATCTTACAGCATTTGTCTTTAATCTACGGGTTTCGAACCCTTTCAATAATGTATCTGTCCATTGCAGCTTTGCCGTTTGTATTAATCTGGTTTATGGTCTTGACTATAGTTCAGAGGTCAATATCATCGCTGTATTGATCAAAGACGGATAATGGAATATAAGTGCCGAAACTCGGCTAATATATATAACAGGAGATAAAGCCCAATTGTGGAGAACTCAAGAATTGATGAAGATAGAAAATGACAGGGCGGAGTCGAGGAAGGCTACTTACGTCAGAGTTCATAAGTTTTTGAAGTTAAAGATAAAACGAAGGGGAGAAATAGTTAGTAGAAAGATTCTGGCTTTGGGAATGACAGCACGAAACTGTAGTGCAGTTTACTATGTATTTAGTTATACGATATTCACGATTTTCTTATGAACAAAAATTGAGACTACAGATAATTTTATACCCTTTTATTATTGATCCGCTTTTGACTATATTATCTTTAGTTTCAATGTAAAATAATGTGTCGTCCGAGAAACAATGAACGTTACGTAACATATGCCACATTTCTATACCTTTTAATGTACACGTTTCAATTTACACTTAACATAAACCTTGTTTATATTTTTTGTTATGAGAGAAATATAATTAAAGAAAGCTCGTATTAACACTCTGCCTATGAAAATAATCAAATATATGTGAACATATCCAATATTTTGTGTCCCACAAAATGATGAAGTTTCATAGTCTTGTGCATATTAAAATGTCAAATGTGGTTAAGCGTTTGTAGCTTCCCAATTCTTATAGTTCTTCTTTGATAGGTGTTTAAATAAGAGCCAAAGTATTGACAAATATAGGAATTTCTTCAGATTAATTTTTGAAATTTAATTATTTATCCATTCTCTGTGGGAAGTTTTTATACTGATCACATTAAGCAACCCTAGTTAGTAAACGTTTGATATTTTTGTTCTTCCAATCATAAAGAAAATTTAAACTTATTTTTGTACATAACATTCAAATTATATATCTAGATCATTGTTGCTACTTTGCACTCTTGAGACGCGTCCAAAAGTTTCTCTTAAGGCTAGTAAGAAATGAAAGTTTTGTAACAATAAACTTCGAAATCTATGCCTTTTCGGAGCACGAAAACGTCGCTATTGTTACTTTGCAAATGACGTGACACATCCTTGCAATATTTTCTGATTCAAATATATTGTAAATGATACACGTCAGTGAACATTTATGGCATAAAGTTTGTATCGATATGTTCGTTATAAAAGCCATGCAAAATATTGAAAAATAAAGTAGCATCTTGTTCCATCAATAGCACATAAATTCAAATTTTCATTCCGAAAAATTCGGTAAAGTTATGCTAGAGAAAAAGTGGTATTATAATGCGAGCAGTAAAAACATTTCTATGGAAAGTCAACAAATTGTTATATTTTAATAAACAAAAAAGGTATTCACCGAATTCAGAAGTTTGAAAAGACCTCTTAATATTAAAATAAACGTAATCAGGATTATATTAATTTGAAAAACTACAAAGCCTTAGTTACATTTTGTCATATGTAGAAATCTGCTAGCGATGCGTATAGTTTTTTTTGGTTGACGAAACAAACTTTATAGTAATTATATCACCCTTTAGTTACGGGACTGATTTCATTTCATGTTCATATAATTAAAAAAATTGAAACGAATAAGGAAATAAATTGTTATTCGCAATCCTTAATATTCTATAATGCATTATATGAAGAAAAATGTTATAGCCTAATTAACGTTGCAAAGACGAACTTTATATCAAAATGTTGATCTCTCTTTTAAACATTTCAGAATCGGAAAACTAGGCATGTAATTATATTAAATCGTTAGAAATAAAGATGAACGTTTTATGTATTATTATTATGATTATTAGTTACAAAATGCATGCCAAAATATTGCAAGGTGATTAAGACAATCATGAATATGCATGTGAAACAAGTTTCTAAAAGCTTGAAATAATATTAATGGAATGTGTAGAAAGAAAGAAATATAACTGAAAAGAAATAAATATGGGTTAACATCTATTATGCTATTACTACATCTGTACTTAGAGAGCCAGAAACACATAAGTCCATTGTTTGGCCAAAACGTGATTAGTTCAACTTGGTGCAGTACTTTAAAGGCATTTTGTACATAATAGTTGCATTAAAAAAGTTATAAAAGTGAACTAAAATATTTTATTAAACATAGACGTACTGACTCTCTTTAACATTATCGATACTCAAAATTTTAGATATTGTTAAATTGTGGCAAATCCAAGCTATGGGTTATACAGTAAGATCTAGGTGCATAAAGTGATTTACTAAGCGATTGCCATAAGTCTTTTAATTTTGTAGTTCAAGCCGTAGTTTCTCCCACCGTTTTAGGCTACGACGAAACCAACAATGCCACTGACTGCTATATTGGACTTGTAGTTACTGAGATCTAGGAGGGAGAAAATGGAGAACATTAAGTGATTGAAAAGGACCTGCCAATTTGAGATAAATTCATAGTTTTCCCCACCGTTTCAGACCATGACGAATCCGACGGTGCATGTGTATCTCTGTCGTACTTGAGTTGCTGAAATCTTAGAGGGGACGGACAAACAAACAGGATAAACCATAACTTCCCCTTTTTACTGACGTTCATACGAGTGGGCTAATATTATGGGTATGTGTTCCTTGAATTTTAATTTAATTATGGCCTTTAGGCAATGAGTTTTTAGAGTTTTTTTGGATGTATATGAATTGTTTAATAATTTAACACAATAATTCGTGTGGATTAAATTACCTCTATTACAATTACAGAGCCAATAGATCTATTCTAATGAATATAGAAAAGTTAGATAAAGATAAAATAAATTGTATAGGTGGTAACAGCACTATGGCTTACGCCCGTCCCGAGAAAAGTTAGAGAAATAGATCAGTTCATAATTACTTATTTTAGTTAAATAATCTATATAAAACTATTACATGACCTGGGCCGTTAACATGTTCATAGTAAGTTCGTATTTACCTAGGTTGCACTAAAGCTAATTATAATTATATTGACTGTAATCAGCTAAAAGTTACCAGTGTAGTAGAACAAGAACTGTTTGGTAGCTGTTTTCTGGAAATACAAGGTCTGTATTTTAAGAAAATGCAACTAATACTCACGAATTCCTTGTTCTGTAATATTTCCCTTTGTATCTCATACCTGTAAAAACGATAAGAAAATTCAAATAATAGGAAACAGTATTTAAAATATTGTATTTATAATTTGCAAGCAATGTCAAATTGGTATTGTTAAAAGTATATATTTAGTAAAGTAAAACCGTGCAAAGTGGCACACTTTTTACTTAACACATCATAACTTTAGAACAAAAAGCGATAACTAACTGTTTAATACACCAATGGAAACCGTTACATCTCTCCTACATTCCACCGTAAAATGAAAAACAAATATTAAACTTTGTGGACCACAGACTGTTTTTATTAGGGATATGTGAAATTGTATTTTGCCCGACACTATGGAGGCAAAATGAAACGTACCTTGATACCAATTTAATATTTTTTACATAATAACTTGCAGTGTGTAATACTCTAGTGATAAGTAAACAATAAAACACAAATTTGAAAACTTACAATTGGAATAAAAATGAAAATGTGAACAAATTTATGGCTTGTTTAATGTACTACCATTACACATGTATTACAAAACACGTTTCATTTCGCCTGTTTGTTTCCTTTTTTGCCTGTTTAAACACATTTCTAAATTTAGGTAAAATATACAACGTTAGTGGATCTTTTACAATATAATTTCGTGGTATTATGACAAAGGCAATAAAGTTCACCTGATGTAACAGTTGATAAATCGTGGATATATTAAAATACCTGAATGCTTTTTTCTCCTTCCTCTAAAAAGTCGTTTACTTAACTACATTATTTTCTCTATTCACGCGCCAAGCAACAAGCATACTTTTTAATTACGTCATAAAGACACCGTTTATAACCTCTCTCCAGTGGCACCAACTCTAATTTTTCCGTTGCGTACATTGAAGATCAGAGTAGGGACCTACACTTAAAGTGCACAATACGTCCCGAAAATACTTCACAATATATTCAGGTTTACCACGTTTTAGTGCATAATATATGAAGTTTTTGTAAAATTAATATGGATTACACCACATTTTTAGTGCATAACATAAGAACTTCTGTAATGTGATGATACCTAATTCACGCACAAAATGTTCACTTAATAGTGGCAAAAAGTGATCTGAAAACAGACTCCTGATATTGGAAACTTCGATAAATTTTGAATTCAATTTGTGTAAAATATGCACCAAGGGTAAGAAACCAATAAAAAGACACATTGAGCACACAACAAAACTAACATTTTTCAGTACGTTTACAATATTCACATGCTTTCATAGAAAGTTCATTTGTGGTGATTATTTGTGGTTTTTATGCCAGGAGATTGCTGTTACCGCCCATAAAATTCATTTTATCTTATCTTATGGCTAGGTTTTGTCATTTGTCCTGCTATAATATATTATATCCACTAATTTAGCGTACATCAAGACATTTAACGTAATTACTATTTATGTCTAATATTAATGTAAAATTTATCAGTACAAGAAACCCTTTGGGGCAAAGGGAATTGTGACGCAAGAATTCTACTCAGAAAAGAAGTGATATCGATTTTGCAAGTCATTTTCTTTGTGTCACTATGGGGGAAGGGAGGATACTAAGTCTCTTAATTTTATTACAAAGGAAATAATTCCGCCAGTGACACAAAGAAAGTCACTCGCAAAATGGATATCACTTCCTTTGTGAGCAGAATTCTTGCGTCACTCTTCTCTTTTACCCCGAAGGTGTTCTTGTACTGATAAATTTTGCATGTCTTGATGCACGCTAAATTAGTGGATGTAATATATTATACGAGGACAAATGACAACACCTAACCATAAGATAAAATAAAAGGATTTTATGGGTGGTAACAGCACTTTGGCTTACGCCAGTCCCGGTACAGGGGATGCCCCTTATCTTTGTCACGTCAAACTTAGCTGTTTATTATTGAATGTAATAAAACCATAAACGCTGAAGATGTAAAAGGTCTTTAGAAATAGCCTACCGGTGTAAATGGACAGTATACAGATTAATATAAACTAAAGATGTATAAATCCTTTAGCATAAGTTAAAAACAGGAAGGCTGTAAATGAGCCTTCACAAGATAAAACAATAATACAGCATTAAACTTAACAGCTAAGAAGCATGATAATTTCAAATATACCAAAATTAGAAAATTTTCTGCAAAACAAGAAAACTGTCACCGTTTATGTTTAGGTTTATGTCTAAGTTTTTCTTTCCTTTAAACGAGATTAAAATCCATATCAATCAGATTGTCCTCGATCATGTCTGAGGTCAAAGATGAACGCGGTTCATCGATAGTATAGTATGTGCAGACTCTTCCTGAGCTAAATGAGCAGCCAAAACGTTTGTCAGAGTCTTAGTGCTTGTAACGAGGAGCGACGTTCGAGCTAATTTTGAGAATTTATTGGGACTAAAAGTAGTCTTAACCCGTGGAGTTCTAGAATTCTGCACAGGTGTCTTTTGTCCCAAAACCTGTGTGGCATATTGCGACGAGTCTCTGAGCCAGTAGGAGGCTTTCGAGGATCTACAGGCACATAAGACTCTGTTTGTGTTGATACATTAACTGTCGGGGTACAAATCGAGACGGTTTTAACTGATATTCTGTGAAACATGTGAAAACGCACCAGATGGAAGGGTGCGCTGAGACTCTCTTAATCGACGTTTAGCATCCACCAGTAGATACTTTCTCAAATACCATCAGCTCTCGAATTCGTTTTCCCTCCTGAAAAATAGAACAGTCGCGCGACCAGCCAGTGTGCTCACCCTTGCAATTAACACACTGAGGCTTCTGTGAGGTGCAAGGATATGTACCATGGCTGCTGGTTCCGCAAGTTGTACATACATCAGAGGTCACGTTACATGAGGTACTGGTGTATACATAGTGCTGGCATTTAAAACAGCAGAGCGGACTTGGTATATAAGGACGGACAAGCAAGCGATAGAAAGCTGCCTTCACATCCTTAGGAAGCTGTGGCATGTCAAATGTCAAAATTAATTACAATGTGGGTTGCAGTTGGTCAGTCTTTCTGCTGCTGATGCGTTTATCATTGGCCTACGATGAATCTTTATTTTTCGTCACTACTTCCCCGTGCCGGTAGAGAGTACTTTACACGACTGCTGCCTTCCTTGGATATGCTAGCCATTTCTCAGGCTCCTTCTCCGGAATCGAACCCTGGTTTCTCGTTACCCGTTACAACCATGGTAGGCGCAGAACCTACCATCGACAGTTGATAAGGCAGACGTTTGAAATATACGTCGCCGGTACTAAGACCGTGCGATCAGCCCAAAGTTATTAGTAGTCCCCAAGGCAATGGACGGACAAGCGGTTTTGATCTAATGAAAGCACCCCATCCATTTCTGGTAGGGGTTCAATTAGCATCTATTAGCTATAGAATTACCACAGTTAGAATTGTTTTCCAAACAACATGATTCGGTTAAATTATTCATGGCAACTGTTCTCTTTCAGAAGTTGTGTGTACGATAAGGACAATACAAATCAACCGAATGTTATGCAACCCAAACAACAGGATTCATAAAAGAGTTACATAAGCTTCAGCAGTATGAAGAAGCACAGAGGAAACCGAGTCGTTCCATCTGAAGGGGTCATGGGTCGAAGGTTCGTGCCAATATGGCAGTAGGTCTAGACTTTCTTAACACAGAAAAGGTAAGTAACAATAGACGACAATAAAACAATGAATGTTGACTGCGCTAATAATGTAATATTTAATTTTTTTTCATAATCTGTGAAGTGGAACGGAAATAATTATTGATGAGGATCTCAGTTCAAGTACATCATCGTCTACGCATCCACACGTATTGTATTCTATACAGAATGTCCCCAAAATAATGACACTGAATGTGATTATTCACATCAATCCTAGAACAAAAATCCTTTGAAGAAATTCCGAAATGAGGTGTTAAAGTTATAGCGGAATCGTCACAAACCTCTTACGTCATGTGACGAGCTATGTCGTAATTTGTGACGACGTCCATTTGTATCTCCTAAAACTATCCATTTCATAATTTATTCAAAGGATCTTTTTCTTGTTTGGATGTAAATGAACAACTCCTTAAGTTTGCACCATTATTTCAAGGACACCTGTACATATTATCTGCCGTATTAGGTCAACCTGTTCGACCAATTTGTGGTTTACTTGTCGTATTCATGTTAGACTCTTGATATGTAGATGAAGAAGTCATTGAACTAATCATTTTATCACTATTTATTTTTTGTAAATTCTAAGAATTTAGAAACGGCATTTCAAACTAAAAATTTAGTTCCAATATTTATCCCAAGTCTAGGCTATTGTTGGAAGATCTTAATTGTTTTGCTATTTTAAATTTTTGTCTCATCCAAAAGGATTTGAATAACGAAACGGAATTTTATGTATTTGAAGGCCTTCACAAGCAGTACTAGGCTGTATAATTTTCAGACTTATATCTCGCATCAGAGCATTTTGTAACCTTAAAAAGTGACAATGATTCAATTCTAACTATTTTGGACACTTGTCATCTATACGGAACTAAACTGTTTCCAAAATTACTTATTAGGGTTGATATTCAACATATATAAATACACTGGTACAAAATACTGATTAAAATATGACATACAAACATATTTAAACCATTACTAAAGTAAGTTTGCCCAATCAAGCACTCCCACATATAAAAAACGACGCGTCACCATATTAAAACGACACTTCTTATCTTGCAAATACCAATTTTAAGTGACAGTCTATTCCTGTACCATCACAATGACACCACTTCTAGTCTTACAACAGATGATATAATACAAGTTTTATCAAAGCTCAATGACGCACAAATACTCGATCAAATGTTGACAGGAAGTAAACTGTAAAGCCAATTTCGTCTCTGCTAACAGGATAGTATAAATATGCAACTTTTCACAAATTTTAAAAGCAGTGCCACTTCTATGTTTGTCTATGAAATGACTCAGTACCAAAGATTCCAATTAAATTGGTTATTGTATTTTCAATTTCAAGTCAGTTGTAAATAAGATCAGTACAACACCCTGATTGGGGTAAAAGGAAGAGTGACGCAAGAATTCTACTCACAAAAGAAGTGATATCTATTTTGCGAGTGACTTTCTTTGTGTCACTATGGCGAAAGTATTGCCTTCGTAATAAAATTAAGAGACAGTATCCTTCCGCCATAGTGACACAAAGAAAGTCACTCGCAAAATAGATATAACTTCTTTTGTGAGTAGAATTCTTGCGTCACTCTTCTTTTTACCACAAACGTTTTTTTACTGATATCACTTATCTTGTAAGGCTGCCTATAAAAAAAATAACACGACCCGATGCTCCTCTCTCCTGCACAAGCGCTATAACGTGTAGGAGACACGTGCACTGTAAATACAACGGAGAAACCACATCTGCGAGGTTGCTTCTGTGGCCTGGTGGTTAAGGCGTCGAGTTGGTAAACAAAAAAGCCCTGGTTCGAGTCCCGGCGAGGTTAACACTATAATTTCCTTTCAGAATATATCTTCATGTGTTTATATATGTTTATATTCATTATTAATAATTGCTTTCCTGCATTTTACGTACATTATCTTAAGTCAGTGACCATGTCGATGTGGAGGTTAGGTAAGGTTAGGTTCAGTCATGTAAATTTTCAAAATTTATTTTTATGATTAATATTTTTTTCTTGCATTATTCGTACATTTTCTTAAATTACTGACCATAGGAACGTGGAGGTTAGATAAAATTAGGTACGGTCATGTATCTTTACATTTTTCTCCTTTACGTCATGCCCAGATGAGTGGAGCAGCGGCAGAGAGTGTTTTCCGTACGGGCTCGTATTTAAAAAGTGGCACGTGTCACTATGGCGGAAGGATACAAGATCGATTTTTCTCCACATCTCGAAAACCGTAACTCCTATCAAATATGTAAACTTGGATTTCCCCCATTATCATGGGGGCCCCAATGGACCCCTAAAACCTCCCGGTGCTACCCATTTGGGGCTAAAACAAAAAGACACAGAATGACGGACATATCTTTCTATCACCTGTGAAAATTTTGTGATTCTCTTAAAAAAGTCGTAACTTTTCAACCGCTCCACCGATTTTAACGTATGATATAACGTTTGAAACGTATTGAAGTGTAAAATAAGATCCAGTAAGTTTCGGTAGTTTATATGGCCTGAGGTCAGTGCTATCCTAAAAAATATGAAATTTTGATAAATTTTTTTCAAAGCGCCCTAGGGGTCCCAAGGAGTTCCTACCGACCCATTTTTTCCCTGTGTCTTAGTATTGAAAAGAGCTTTCAAATGTAAGTTCAAGCATCCAAATCGGACTTATACTTCGGTAGATCCGAAACTAACTGTATACTATCTGAGTGCCGCTAACAGTGTCATTTTCCAGCGTCACTCAAAGAACTGCCGTTCTTCATGATATTTACAGAGTTTGAATGCAGGATTGAAGTATTCAGAATGAAATAAAGACAGAACTGGGATAATATTGCACAGAGTGTTTGATCAATCGTTTCTTAAAGATTCTACTCTCATATTGATTGCTGAATCCAACAAGCTCGAAATCATGTATTATGGTGACATTTACAACTTCACTGATTCACAATCACAGGGTAAAATCTCTACAATTGTACTATTTACGACTTATTGAATTTGAAAGTAATTGTTCGTTTAATTAATAAATTAAGCCCCGCCTGGCACGAGAGTATTTATGTTACAATAAATTTACCATGAAGCTCTTAGAATATATTTCTTCAAAATTCTTATGGACTAATAAGATAGCATCTTACCATATTGTAGAATTTTTGCTATCACATTAACTTTTTTCACTAGCACTACGATTTATCGTGCCATAAATGGTTCCATGTGAGAAAGGCCTAATTTGTAAGCACTTCACAATTTTATTGAAAGTCACATTTAAGAAAATTATTTTTCATTTTCAGTGTGCTTGTAAAATAGTTTCACTTAAAACAGGTTTTTTTTTTTTTTACGTTTTAGTGTTTATGTCTTGGAATAATAGATGCAGCCTACAAGTAAAGACTGAGGAGAGGGGTTAATTTTGCAGAATGTTGTTGCGGCAACAGATGTACGTACGTCTGCAAAGTGTTAGATTCATTGGAGTAGTGGAAGAGGGTAAAATTGAAAATTATAAATTTTTTGTATAACCCTTGGAGTATAGATTAAGTTTTAGTAACGTCGTCAGAACTATGTATGCCGACAAAGTTTCAAGTCGGCTGAAGTAGTGGAAGTGGGTTAAGATTGTTGGGGATGAAGCCCACTAGGGAGTAAGCCGTAGCTCATTGGTAGAGCAATAGAGCATTGTAGTAGCATTCGGGAGATCGTGGATTCAATTCCAGCGGCCGACTGTCCAGACTGAAGATTTTCCAGGGTTTCCTTCAGTCACAGCAAGAAAGTGATTTCTTGGTTCCTTCAAGATAGGCCTTGGTCGACATCGTCCAGATTCTTTTTCTCATACCTGTCACGGTTTGAGCTTTAGATGACTAAAGGCCATAAATAAACCAAACTAAACCATAACTTGCGTATCGTTAACCAAACTACATATTCCGACTAAGTTTCAAGTCGATCAAAGTAGTGCAAGTGGGATAAAATTGAGTTACAAGATTTGAATTAAGAAAATCACAGTTTTGTCAAGTTAAATAACATTTTTTAAAAGGTCATTTATTTCGTACCTACTGCATCCTAAAACAACTAAATATTGTAATTCTCTTTAGGAAAGGTTCACGTGTTTCAGATATAATTTTGTTGTATCAAACTGTCCGGATTACTTAGTCCAGTAAGGGGAAATAATGGTGAGTTTGAGCTAATAATGTGCACGCTTCAGAAACCATGACAATATCTTCCCGATTATTCTAGACATACTCGGTTTTTCGGTATTTCGAGCTATCTGACGGGCTTTGAAAAAGTTGCGAAAACTTTTGTCAACAATAGATATCCAATGGTAGTATCCTTTTTTTTTTCCTTTACACAAGTACTGCATAATTGCGTTACAGTAAAAGATACATTTGCCAAATCTATAATAGGTACTATATTTACAGTTACCGTGTATATTGTTTTATTTTCGAGTTTCCTTCGGACAAAATAGTACCAAATATAGTTTGTTCATAGTGGAAAGCAGTGACGTAGTGTAATGATTTATATAGTACAATTTTTAATTAAGTATTAAAATTTGTTACATCATTTGTGGTTTACGAGATATTTTTGCGTACCCAGCTAATCGCGTTTCTGTTTAAGTTTAATAATCTGGAATTTATTGCATAATTTCGAGTACTGAAAACTTAGCAAGATAATAAGTCACAAACTCATAACATTGTTGATACTGATTATTGGTGGTGGTGATGGTGATGAGTATTAAACAATTAAAACTTGATTTTCTCAATAAACCTGTTTTGTGAAATACATATTTTTTCGAGTAGGCTTTCTATTGAGCTAGTTATAGTGTAAGAAGGAATTTTACGGTTAGAAAGAATTAGTATGACGGAGTTTGAATTCTTTACGAGACAGGAAAATAAATCTTTCATCTCAGTAAGAGTTCGCTTACTGTCGAAGAATCAATATTTCAATAAAAGTTTTGTTATTGTAGAAAAATGTACACTTCTTGTACACCTTAGATGAGTTAATATTAAATAACGTCTTTACATTTTTGTTTCCAGACGCTATTTGAAGATATTTTGTATACATTTTCACTAATGTTAGAGTAACTTAATAGTTGAGTTTGAGAGCCTGAAAACGGGAAATTAGTTGGTGTGAGCAGGAATAAATCAGGAGTGATTTCCATGATTGCTTGCTTTCTTCATAAACGAATGAAGAAGACAGTAAATTTATATTCTTTTGAAGATTTGCGAGACAAAAATATGTTACTTATAGCCTATCTGGGCCTAATATGCACTAAATATACAAAACTTCAGAATTGTTAAAAACGATCGACTCATTTTAAGTGTACAAAATTGAGCTTATACAGTGTTCTTTAATGCCGAAAACATAATACATTAAACGGAGGTGATCTCACTGTACTCAGGACAGAATTTACAGTTTGAAGCAAGTACTAAACCACTATGTTCCTGAGGGAGCCAATTTACCAATTTTTTTTCCAAACCACTATACCAATTTTTTCCTTCTAAGGTTACTGGTTGCTCCGATTTAAATTTTTTCAGATTCTCTCCTCAAACAGAAATTCTAAGAGATTTTTTGTGAAAACTACTGGCAACCCTGGTACAGTGGAACGTCGATAATTCGAACCTAAATAATTTAAGATCCCTGATATCTCGAATTTTATTTATTCCATACTCCACCCCGTGTTAATTTACCGCTGTAAGTTGAAAGCTGTGAAGTACAAACTTCGATAATTCGAATTTTTGTTGTTTTCTGGACATGCCATTGAACCTGCACAACTCAAAATCCGTTTGTAGGGAGCCTCTGCACGTAGCAGTTAGAGAACAAAATACATCTATAAGCCGAAGTTTTACTTTGGTAAATCTTTGTAAGTAAGAAGTTTAAGGAGTTGAATGGTCTACGTCGAGCCCCACGCTGCACTGAGATACACGATTGTATTGCCAGTAATGTAAATGTAACATTTGCAGCATTACGTAAGTTGCGTACTTAAATACATACGGGACACACGTAAAACGTAATAAACCTACGTTCAATGAAGTTAGCGGTGGCTGCATTACAAGTAAAGGTGAGTGGGAAAAGTACTTATTCTGGATGTTCCCTACGTTTTCAGGTTGTTCCTTCATGTCACAATTTTTGGCCGTACGGAACATCCTGCCGTTTGGTAAAACGAATAATGTTACGTTATATACCCAGCCAAGCAGTATGTTACATCCTGCCAGGAACGAAAGAAAGAGAAGACAGTATATACAATACATACAGCAATTTCCTACGTAACAGCAGGAGTCGTTTGTGGTAACGCTATAATGCTGGAAACACGTGATTTGCAGGGGAGTGTTGGTATCAACACTCCATAAAGAGCGAACGTGCGTACGTTAACATGGAAACAGAATTTGCATGCAAATACAGCAAGAGACACATTCTGGAAGTACTGAACACCGCTGCTGTGTACATTTTCTTTGTTTCGTTCGGAACATTTTGGTAGTTTGAGCAGATGACAAGTGTTGAAATCAACGGAGCGGCTGGATTGCTCTGTGAAAATAATTGTGTGCAGTTAGCTTGAAAATATACAAAAAATGTTGAAACATTTAATTTGTATCAATAAAACCAATAAAACATTTTTGTCTGTCCTAACTTGTATGATACGTAGATCTAGAAATGAAGTGTCCTGGAAATTTTAAATATTTATCCTAAAATCTATCATCTTATTACACAAATGTGTAGTTCATTTATAACTTGAAAACAATTAAAGCGATCAAAACATATCTTGCACAACGTAAAATTGAAAGCAAGAAGTATTGAAAACCAGATTCAATGTTCCCATCTATCAACTAATGTTGGGAACTTAGCATACAAGTTAAAATTTTCAAATGGCACAATACTTTCAAATTGCAGTGTTTGACTGTTTTGTTATTGTTTTACCAAGTTTTACCAAATGCTAAGTTGCCAAGACTACTTGATAAATGGCAACACTAAACATGTTAACTTCCACGTAAAATGCGTGAGTCACACGCATCGTAAACTATTTCAATAACTTAAACTGTTGGATTTGTTTAATTTTTGAAGTAGGACCTTCTCGGAAAATTGAAATGACTTATTACCGAATGCTGTGTGTGTTTTGTAGAGTACTTTCGTGATAATTAATGTCTGTGTTATAACTCTTTGGTATGTTTTTCGGGTCAGAGGGTAGATAAAGGGGCCAACGGCATTTTGCTTCGAAATTGCGCTCAATCTGTTTGTCAGGTCCCAAATAGTATATTCTGAAAATTTCAGACCGCGGAAACATCAAAAACGGGCAGAAAATAAGGCGAAATTGGCCTTCTTTGAGCAGGGTAGATAAAGGGGCCAACGG
This sequence comes from Lepisma saccharinum, assembly GCA_022664845.1. Lineage (NCBI taxonomy): Eukaryota > Metazoa > Arthropoda > Insecta > Zygentoma > Lepismatidae > Lepisma > Lepisma saccharinum. The sequence goes on from JAGDQP010018758.1 coordinate 30,199, forward strand.
CATTTTGGTTCGAAATTGCGCTCAATCTGTTTGTCAGGTCCCAAGTAGTGTATTCTGAAAATTTCAGACCGCGGAAACTTCAAAAACGGCCAGAAAATAAGGCGAAATTGGCCATATTTGAGCAGGGTAGATAAAGGGGCCAACGGCATTTTGGTTCGAAATTGCGCTAAATCTGTTTGTCAGGTCCCAAGTAGTATATTCTGAAAATTTCAGACCGCGGAAACATCAAAAACGGCCAGAAAATAAGGCGAAATTGGCCATCTTTGAGCAGGGTAGATAAAGGGGCCAACGGCATTTTGGTTCGAAATTGCGCTCAATCTGTTTGTCCGGATCAAGATAGTATATTCTGAAAATTTCAGACCGCGGAAACATCAAAAACGGGCAGAAAATAAGGCGAAATTGGCCATATTTGAGCGGGTAGATAAAGGGGCCAACGGCATTTTGCTTCGAAATTGCGCTCAATCCGTTTGTCAGGTCCCAAATAGTATATTCTGAAAATTTCAGACCGCGGAAACTTCTTAAACGGCCAGAAAATAAGGCGAAACTGGCCATCTTTGAGCAGGGTAGATAAAGGGGCCAACGGCATTTTGGTTCGAAATTGCTCTCAATCTATTTGTCAGGACCAAAGTAGTATATTCTAAAAATTTCAGACCGCGGAAACTTCTTAAACGGCCAGAAAATAAGGCGAAACTGGCCATCTTTGAGCAGGGTAGATAAAGATACCAACGGCATTATGGTTCAAAATTGCGCTCAATCTGTTTGTCAGGACCAAAGTAGTATATTCTGAAAGTTTCAGACTGCGGAAACTTCAAAAACGGCCAGAAAATAAGGCGAAATTGGCCATCTTTGAGCAGGGTAGATAAAGGGGCCAACGGCAATTTGGTTCGAAATTGCTCTCAATCTCTTTGTTAGGTCCCAAGTGGTATATTCTGAAAGTTTCAGACCACGGAAACTTCAAAAACGGCCAGAAAATAAGGCGAAATTGGCGGTCTTTGTGCAGGGTAGATAAAGGGGCCAATGGCATTTTGATTCCAAATTGCGCTCAATCTGATTATCAATTTTTTCCTATATTTCCAAAATTTGATAAAAGTTGTATTTTTTCCTTAGAGCTCTGTATATGTAAATGTTATCCTCAGTTGATTTTTGAATGTTTCGTGCATTGTTAATATACAGTATATAGCATGTACGTACTTGCATTAGAAGTTGTTGGTGATTCAGCAAATTCGCAAAAATTTGAATGAGATAAATTTTGTATTTTTCTGGACGCTGTGTACTGTACATGTAATGATGATCTTCAGTAGATTTTCTGAATACAATATTTTGGTTTTTGTTTAATATCGTTTCGTTCTTTAGTTTAAAAGTTACAGGCGATTCACAAAACTCTCATCAGGTTCCATTGTAAAGCATATTTTCAGCAAATATTATACTCTTCCTGGTCTGACTGTAGTTTTGAATATTACAAATTTGTCCATAGGTGTCGTGCACGATGCACGAAAGTTATTTTAAACACATAATGTATAATGTAGAAAATTTTTATGACATTGTGTTAAAGGATATAATGGTAAGAAATATATAAATTAATTTGTGCTTGTTGTAAGCCATCTTCGTTTCGTTAGAGATCAACATTTGCATATTTAATGAGGTTTGCGCGCAAAGACCAATATCATTTTCTATCTACTCACATAAGAAACTTTTTACAACATGCTAGTGTTTACGTGAATTTATAACATTTTCGCCGTTCATTGGGCACAAAACGGAACAAATATTTTTTGAATAACTTTCTGGGTCTTCATACGACGATAACAAGTGTGTTTTGTGACGGTTGTGCACGTTATAGTGTCATACAGAAGACAGGAACTCAGTAAGTTCACAACCTTCACCAGAGTTCTGTGATCATGTGACAGTGATGATTTGGCCAGAATTAGTCGGCATTAAAGATGCGAACTTCTTAATGAAGTTCAAAGATGAAGAAAGTGTGATTACTTTTCTGCAGAAGTATCAACTCATCCATTCTGAAGATGATATAGAACTAGCTAAATGTCCCAAATGTGAATCAAAGTGTAGCATAGAACACAGAGCTTGTCCAAAATTAGGATTCATATTTGGATGCAGCCGCAAAGAGTGCGCGTACGCTTCCAGATGCAAGGCATGTTTAAAAAATCCGAAACGTTGTACAGAAAAATGTCGGGCACATGTAAGCCCACTATTCAATACCTTTTTTGAACGCACAAGGTTAGATTTCAGACCGATTTTACATTTGATATTTTTGTGGGTGCAGGAACAGTATGATCGCTCAAAATTGTCGTATGAGACAGAAATCGGCGAGAAGTCAGTCACAGAGTGGACTGCACTTCTCCGAGAAGTTTGTTTCATATCAAATAAGAAGGTAATGCTTGAAGGAGAAGTGGAAATGGATGAAGCACATATCTTCACAAGAAAGAATCACAAAGGACGAATCTTAAAAGGACAAAAATACTGGGCTATTGGAGGGGTCGAGCGAACAACTGGCAAGTGTTTCATAGAAATAAAAAGAAAACGCGATGCAAAGACACTGGAAGACATTATTCGACGAAATGTGAAATCAAAATCACTTGTAATTACCGATTGCTGGAAGGGGTATAGAAATATTAGAGATAATTGTGATGTAAAACACAAAACTAACAATCACTCCAGGGGTTTCTCTCGAGTTGAACTCACGATTAATCTGAATGAGGGAAAGTCATCAAACCTAATTGTAACAACAAATCATGTGGAGAGAACTACGAAAGAGGTTGAAATCAATCAGAGTCTATGTGAACAAAAATGAGGAACATATTCAGTTTGCACCTTCCTACACAGACCAATATGTATACTTTCGGAATGTAGTCCATCGACTGAAAAAGAACGATCGTCCAGATGTACCGGCAATGTTCCAGCATATATTAGAGGATATTCGTTCTATCTATCCTGGCTTACGTGGTCCACGTGTATCGAAACCTTCCGATATCATTATCGAAACAGAAGTATCTCTATTTCCAATTCATCAACAAGAAAACGACAATAATGATGAGGAAGACACAGAATACTTGGAGGAATTGTCTGATTTTGAGAAGTCAACAACTTGCAGTTCTCCCTCTTCACCTGAACAACAGCTGCAAAAATCAATGGACGACATTTATGAAAATATTAGACAAACGTATGAACATTGCAATGGAGATATTGCCATCTTTTCAGCCTTCATGGACAACCTAATGCCGCAACTTTGTTTCTTAGATGCTGTGTTTGCCACAGTCGAAAATGAAGATCAGATTTTTAACGCCACTGCACTACCACATAATTTGAAGGCCACAACAGATCAACATATAGAATTTAATCTAGTCAAACATACAAACAATAAAAGACTGTTTGAAACAATTGCAAATAGTGCGGATGGTAATTGTCTTTTTAATTCAATAAGCATTTTGCTTTTCGGTACTAGTGATAAAGCAAACCACCTAAGATTGCTGACAATTAGGAAAATGTGGCAGATGAAAGACCAAATTAAAGACATCGGTGCTTCCCTCATATTTAATGATCAACAGTTGATAGACACTATCTATAATAATGCACAACACATTCCTCCTATAAATCGTTCCGGCTGGGGCAAAAATGTTCACATGCAAATGATCGCAGAATCCTTCAACAGAATGGTCGCTTGCTCCCAATTCAACCGCCTTACTCAATCCAAAGTACGCCAATCTAGAACACTGGACGAAGTGCTTCAGGTTTTTCGAACCTTCCCAGTATTTACTCCATATTATCCCTCACAAAATACTGTGAAAGAAGCATTAAGAATCTTGTTAAAGGACAGTCATTTTGAACCTATAGTGAAGGTAAACCAAACCGTCTGTCCAGTTGAAGACATTGTGAAGTGTGATAGTGTGTAAATAGTGTGTTTTTTTATCTTTGTGTGTAAACAAATGTAAAAATTACCTACAGAGATGCCACCCTACTTACAAAAATTCGGATATACGAACAGACACAGGAAGCCTTAAAAAATGTAAAGACAGCAACACTAATGAAACACGAAGCATTTATTAAAGAGTGCGTATAAAGTGAACGATTCTTCTTCCACACAACCTCTATTATATTTGTTCTTTCAGTAGATTAGGATTTACTTTATGACTTCGTTTATTTGTTTGCCTTTACATGAATGAATATGTTACCCAGTGTTCTATTTGTGCAATTTCCAGAGAAGGGGAAGAATTAGTGAGATGTATATTATACGGTATTTTGGGATCGTCCATATCCCAGGCTAGAGGTCTGTAGAAAGTACCAGAGAAAAATTTTGCCCAGAGGGGGATAATCCCAACCATCCCCCGCTACAAATCGAACACTGATGTCACCTTCGTTTCAATTGGAGTTCTAGTAGTTAGAAGTTTAGATAAGACCTTTCTAAACGTTAACTTTGGGCCACCGGTTGAATGTTTTCCTAGGAAGTCCTTCGAAATTAGAATTTAGAATCATATCCGGACCATCTTCACCTGTTGTATATTATTTCCAACATAAAATTATCATAAACCACTTTTCGAAATCCTTTCATGTCTTCTGAAACTGTAATTCTGTTCTCCAGGACCCATTTTTATTCTAAGTGTTAATGGCCCATCATCCATTATTTAACCCTCAGTCGGTTGTATTATGTCAATTTGATACACACCTAAGAAATTTTGGCGCTATTTCAGGTTTTGCACCCCAGAGAACCATAGTTCCACTCCATCGCCTCCTGAGTGGAGAAAGTTGTTTTGCCGAGTGAACACGTGCAAGCCTAGAGCCTTATATATCACATTGATTCAGTGTGACTCTGCCCGCTAATTTTCACCTTTTTATTCTCAAATTAGCGTAAAAATTAACTTAAAACCCAATACCGGCATTAAATTTTTGATTGCCAAAACTAAAAATTATAAAGAAAAGTAAAAACAACTGAATGATACGACACGGATGATAACTAAAGCTTTAAATTCTTAATTATAATTGCACAATGTATCAATTTGATACATAGTGACTTTCCCCGTCCCTGATTTTTCACGCATCATTCAAAAAGGTGAGGTTAGATATACTTATTTCCCTTACTTAGAATTAAGAATTTAATTAATATTATACATTCAAACATAACGGTAATAAGTTAAACAATTGTAATTTGTGAACACATTTGGCAAAATAGGTACCCAAATGTAAAAAAAAAAACTTTTAACATAAAAGTACCATTTTGATATAGGTATCTCATATATTTTTAGGTGCGACCGACAGAGGATTAAGGATTAAGTCTACAATATACAGACGGGTGTTTTCGTAATCTTCCACTGGTCGTGGTGCAAAGTCACCTGGAGTTGTACACTGTTCGGGAAAAGGCTGCTCCCCGTCCATTTCCTGATGGTCGAGAGAAGAGCGAGCCACCGTTATTATTGATGGTCGGGAAATAAGCGACTCCCCAGTCACTTCCTGGTAGTCGGGAAAAAGTTGGGGTCCGCACTTTTCCGACCGTTTTAATCTAGAATTTATGTAACTCAAGTATCGGCATTCCTTTGCAAAAGAATTCTGCCGGTAGATTAGAATATAGAAAGATGAAATGGGGAAACGTTCTTTACATTTGCTAAAAGCAAAAGTGCCTGAAGTGGGGTCAGGAACTTATAATTTATTCATAGTACTAGCTGTTGCTTGCAGCGTTACTCTACTCGGAAGCCATCTTCGAATACCTGGTTATACGGTCTAGTGGATAAAGCGCTGGAGAGTTATTCTAAAGGTATCGGGTTCGATCCCACCACAGGCCACCGATTTTTT
>JAGDQP010018759.1:0-35992 GCA_022664845.1 Lepisma saccharinum
CGGAGAAGTGTGGGCATTTACGGCTAAAATTCATCATGGCTCCACCACATCCTAACAAGTCGCCTTCGCGCACAGACAAAGAAAAGAAGAAGACCAAAAGACAGAATGAAGAGAAAGTCTCTGAAGATAATAGAAACAAGGCGCATATCGTTACCGAAATAACCAGTGACACCGCAGCGAAAATCGAAGTAGAGGAACAGACAAGTATCGTACCGACTATCACACGATATCTTGTTATTAAAGTAAAGCATGAAGCAGTGAATCCAGGTGCTTTGAAGGGGTTATCCCCTTTCATCATACAAAAACAAGTGAATCATGTCGCCGGCGAACTTGCACAAGTTAAAAAGCTTCGCAACAGCACCTTGCTCGTGGAGACATCCACTAACAAACAGTCAACTAATCTCTTAAAATTGAAGACTCTAGGGCAATTCGAGGTTGAAGTTGAACCGCATCGTCAACTCAATTATAGTCAGGGTGTAATATCTTGTTGGGACTTGCAAGATGTCCCTGAAGAAGAGATGAAGGATGAACTTGCCAGCCAAGGTGTAGTCAATGTTCGTCGAATTAAAACAAGAAAGAGTGGAGAACTACAACCCACGAGTTCGTTAATTTTGACGTTTACCATGCCACAGCTCCCCAAGGACGTGAAGGCAGCATTCTATTGCTTACCTGTCCGTCCGTATATACCGAGTCCGCTCCGCTGTTTTAAATGTCAGCACTATGGACACACCAGCACGTCGTGTAAGGCGACCTCTGCTGTATGTGCAGTATGCGGTACCAGTAGCCATGGTGCGGATCCTTGCACATCACTGAAACCTCAGTGTGTTAACTGCAAGGGTGATCACACGGCCTGGTCGCGTGACTGTCCGGTATTTAAAGAAGAAAAACGAATTAGAGAGCTGATGGTGATTGAGAAAATATCTGCTGGCGATGCAAAACGTCGCGTAAAAGAGTCTCAGCGCACCCTTCCCTCTGGTGCGTTTTCACATGTTGTAGCCAGACTCGCAGTTAAATCTGTCTCGGTTGGTACCATACAGTTAATGTATCAACACAAACAGAGTCTGATGTGCATGACGACCTTCCGAAGCCGCCCAAAGAATCGGAGACTCCTCGCAATATGCCGACGCAGAGTCAGGGACAACACACGCCTGTGCAGAGCTCTAGAGCTCCACAGGTTAGGACTACTTTTAGTCCCTATAAAGTCCCGAAATTAGTTCGAACTTCGCCTCTCGCTACAAGCATTAAGACTCTGACGAACGTTTTGTCTGCTCAATTAGCTCAGGAAGAGTCTGCACATACTATCGATGAACCAAGTTCATCTTTGGCTTCAGACATGATTCAGGACCACCTGATGGATATGGATTTTAATCTCGTGGGAAGGAAAGGGAAACCTAGGTATAAACCTAAACTTAAACGGTAAACTTTTACTTGTTTTTGGAGAGTTTTATGATTTCCGTTTATTTTATATGATTATGCTCCTTAGCTGTTAAGTTTTATAGTGTAGTTTTGTTTTATCTTGTGAAGGCCCGTTTACAGGCTTCTATTAAGTTTTATAGTGTAGTTTTGTTTTATAATTTGTAAAGGCCCATTTACAGGCTTCCTTGTTATACTGACCATTTACACCAGTGGGCTGATTGTGAAGACCTTTTACATCTTCATCTTTTATATTCTTTTATTATTTTAATTAACAGCTAAATTTTGACATGACCAAGATAAGGGGCTTCCCCCGTATCGGGACGGGCGTAAGCCATAGTGCTGTTACCGCCCATAAAATTCATTTTATCTTTATCTTATCGGGGTAAAGGGAAGAGTGACGCAAAAATGCTACTCACAAAAGAAGTGATATCCATTTTGCGAGTGACGTTTTCGTGTCACTATGACGGAACTGTTTCCTGTGTATTAAAATTAAGAGACTTAGCATCCTCTCTTCCCCCATAGTGACACAAAGAAAGTTACTCGCAAAATGGATATAACTCCTTTTGTGAGTAGACTTCTTGTGTCAGTCTTCCCTTTACCCCGAAGGGGCTTTCATATTATTTATTTTGTAAGGATGCATATTAATAAAAAGTGCATAATCTTCAGTTAAAAGGTCGATTTTGGACCATGGTAGGCTCCGTATCTCGAAAACGTTCACTCCTATCAAAAACATAGGCCTCGATTTTCCCTAACTTGTTGGGACCCGCAATTGACCCTCCCACCGCTCCCGGTACGAACCGTTATGGACTTAAGCAAAATAACAGACAGAATCGCAAAGGTCATTTTCTATCATTTGTGAAAATTCTGTGATTGGCCTAAAAAAAGTCATAACTTTTGAACATTTTAACCGATTTTGACGTGTGATACGCCGTTTGTAACGTACCGTATTGAAGCGTAGATTACGATTCCGGAAGTTTCGGCCGGCTATATGATCTGGGGTAAGTGATATCACCAGAAATGTGAAATTCTGATTTAAAAAAAATTGAAACGGCCCTAGGGGCTCCCCGTGAAGTCCTATCGATTCATTTTTTATGTGTCTTAGTATCGCAAACAGCTTTCAAATGCAAGTTCAATGATCAAAATCGGGCTTATAGTTCGCTAGATCCGAAATTAGCTGTATATATGTGGGTGAAGCTAACAGACTCGTTTCTCATTTCTTAGCGCCACTCGAAGAACTGCCGTTCTTCGTGCTATATTGTGTCCCGTGACCGTACAATTTCAAGCTCAGCATGAATCAGAATATCAGCGTTGCGCCGTCAAACCCTCATAAGTAACATCATTTTCGAAAATGAGTTGTTTCTGATATAATGTTCAGAAAAAAATTATCTTCTTTTCTGCCGAAGCTCTAACCACTCCCCTAATAAAAACGCTTGTTACACAATTCCAAAGTATTACAAACTTTCGTGTTCAAATGAATTTTTACAACAGGTTTTTGTGTTTCCTTAACATTTTTTATTTTAACAGGTGCAATGACGATTATGCTTCTTTTTTATAATCAAACTTTTCTCCTTAATCTTCATATTACTGATTTACGAAACATTATTTTAAACAGTTATATCAATTGCAAAAATATAGTTTATTTTTCGTATGTATTGTAGCTAGAATAATTTCGATTTCAGTACAAGCTATAAGTACACTCCAAACATAAGTTTTCTACATGTTTTTAATTTACTTTATTCAGGAGATAATTATCCTTCGCGAGCGCTGCAAAATTTCTGAATGACAACCAACTGTACGGAACGTGTTGTTCAGTTGTTCATTTTAATCGACTACACATGCCAGGTATTCATGGCTTGCGCGCGAATGTGCTGGCCTCAATTTCGTGTCACTAGAAGTAGATCCGTCTTCCGTATCTATATCCATGGATAGATGCAAATCATACCCCTTTCCGAATTGGCACTTTATGCTCCGTTCCGTACCCTTGCTCCGTCGGATGCGCCGTCGATGGTTATCCGAATTCCCCCTTCGACGGAGCATTGAAGTGAACGGAGCAACGGAGGACCAGATGGTCACTTGACCCTCCGTTCGTTTGCGCGCTGCTGCCATGTTGAAAAGAAAACAGAGTGGCATATTGCATGCCAAAATTCCTTCTTCACTTGGGAGTTGGGACAAATATGTAGAATTGATCACGTGTTGCAAGTTTAAAATGAAGGACCGTGCCGAAGTATTTGAATGTAAGTATTTTAATAGTTTTAGATTTGATTTTACATTATGTTATCGATATTGTACCATGTTTTGAGTGATATATCTTCATGATCATTGAATAATTTTAACATCGAACTGTGAAAATAATATTATTGGTTAGATTTTCCCAATGGGATTCCATGTAGATATTAATAGATGAGAGGGTAACATATGAGCAAGGATGTCGGCAGGGAGGGGCAAGGGGGAGGCACTTACCCTCCTTGATTTCAGATTTTATACCAAATACTATTCTATTTTCATATATTTGATGTATGTATTTGTGCTTTTTACTGCATGCATTCCATAAGAAGCTATTTGATATTCTCCCGTTATATTTCCTCAACCATAATTATTTCAATGTATGTAATCACAAATACGCAATTTGTGCCCACCAAACAAACAATGTTAAAGCATCGAAAGTAAAATCACGAATGCTATTGTTGTACTATTATGTAAGTGTTATTTCTTGTGAACGTACTCTGTTTTATGAAGTTGAAGCAGTTCCTCTAGAAAGTCAATGAAAAAGACGTCTCTTTCTCTCCCTCCCTCTCTCTCGCTTTCACACACATACATTTATATACAAAGTTTAAAAAGCACGTGTAGGCCAATCGTATGATACACATTCTTTATAAATAATTTTAATTTTTAGTTTTTAAAAATACCGAACAAATCAAGAAAACCACTGGTATTTTGAAAAGCGACTCATCTAACATTAACGAAATGAACTATTTCATTTTGAAGTTGTTTTTTTTAGCCGATATATTTGAAGGTCACTAATTTAAGCCGGCATAGCCCAGGATTTAAAATTTCTTATCAATTGAAAATACTTCCGAATTATGGATTACTTAATTTGATAGATATTATTAAGAATTATCCAACTCATTTTCTAAAATGTCATTCTTATTGTGATTTGTCCATTATTTTTTTTAAAATTGAGCCTGATTACCAAGGGCTCTCAAAGCGAATCTGAATTTGAATTTTTAAAAGGTCTTTACATAATTTTGGCTGAAGCCGAATGGGTGATGCTGGGAGAATGCAGAACAGAAATTTTACCTAGCAAAGCTTTTCGTCGATAGGAATTCTTACACATAAATTATCTATTAATGTTTGTTAAAATGTGCTATTTCTGTAATCTCCGACATCCAACACAGAATTTAATAAAAGTGCTATTACTCACCGTTTTAAATTTGCCTGAATTATTGAAAGTGTTCTTTGATAACGTTATGCCATTTCGCTTTTAGTGACTTCAAATTATGTAATAGTGATTGATCACACTACATTAATTTCTATTGTAATAAACAACGAGGTCTAACATGCCAGGCATTTAGTGATCCTGATTATTCAAAAATACTGGATGTGTTAGCGTCCGGCGTTACTGAGAAGTCACTGTTAAAAAAATGTTGTACTGTGTTCTGACTTCAGATTCCATTAAGTTGATTTGAAAATTATGACGACTTCAATTTTATTTTATGTTTGAGATTATTTTATATCGTTCAGCAAACTATTAGTAAGTTCTCCCGTAGAAAGTCGGAGCAAAAAATGTTTTACGGAAGTATCTATGGCTGCCTGGGAATTTCCACCTTTCCACAAATTGCGAATGTGGTACATTGGAAAAATGGATTGTGTTAATTAAACACCTTCCGGTGTCCCGAGGAGACCACATTTTTTTAACACCGTTTGTTGTGTGATTTCGGTGATTCAACACTATGATAGTACTAATATTGTATTGAATTAGCATTAAAAGCACATCCATTGTGTTGAATCGCCGAAATCAATAACATTTTGTTGTATTGATTTAACACAAATAAGTGATGGTCGCCGTGACATATCAAAAAGTGCTAACACAGTCATATCTTGCTGTGTACTTCTTGCTTTGCCATTACAAACGATAGCGCTACTAAAAGGAGAAAACTATAACTACCCAGAAAACGATGTTTAATAAAATTCTACACCCATAAATAAATTTTACCTTGTCTTAAGAAAATTGTAAACTGTAGTCTAATAAACGTTCTCTAATAGTATGTAATAAATAAATAAATAATTGAGTATAACTTGCTCGTCGTCATGATTCATTCGTAAATTTATCCCATATCTGTGACAGTGACGCACACACACACACACACACACACACACATATACATATATATATATATATATATATATATATATAATGTTCTCCTGATATTGCCTCCCCCTTGGGAAAATTCCACTCACTTAGGTGGTTATTCATAGATCCTAGTTTAACATTATTTAGTGATTCATAGTTTATGAGACGCACTTATCATGCAGAAACTTTCAGAATAACCTGCAGAATTATGATCATCCTTCGAATAGCTATCAATCTTCGTCTGTTTTTATTTAATATATGTCGAAAACCTACAAGTATGGGAATTTTACGCCTACATCTATCTTCATCCATGTTACTTTTTGCCTTATTCACTTCGCATTGCCCAATACCATTGAGTAAATATCTCCTAGAGAGATCTTTTCTTTGTTCGACGGCGTAACGCGTTCTGAAGGCTTCAAACCCCTTGTTCAAATAGTTCGAGTGTAAAGACGTTCAGATGTCGCTACTGCGCCCTGAAACAAAAATGCAGACGTTAGGTTCCTGTTTGCTGTATTAGCAACGCTGTTTGCTACACGTGCTGAAAAAATGGCATGCCTAGCATGGACATACAACATCTGGTAAACAAACCTCCCCACACCCCAAGAAAAAGCAGAAGTACACGAAAAAAAAATAACAACCGACTCCCCTCCCCTGTCCCTTCATTCAGAAGCCTTTTCAGCAAATCCGAGCACCCACCGACCGTGATGAATTGAGGTCCTTGGATGCGCTTAGATCCATTCATAAATTATCGTCCGTTCAAGACGGAATTGGTGCATTGAGGAAGTTTAAGAATTTCCATTTTTTTAAAAATTTTATTGTTTTTATATTCCCTTTGGTCTAAGAAGATAACCTTATTTTCATTTCCTCCTTGTTCACTGTGTTTTTAAATACCGCGAATAAAATAATCATCACCGATCTTCAACGTCGAACACAGCAAAATACATTTATCAAATCTGATATTCAAGCCCGTATATGACCGCGAATCGAAAATATATAGGGTAGCCCGAGGCTATTTCGATTAGAATGAACTATATTCCTCAGAAAAAAGGGCAATACCGTCATTCGTTCCGATCCCGCCATAGTGCTGTTACCGCCCATAAAATTCATTTTATCTTATCTTATCGTTCCGATCACCCCGCCCCCCTTCCAAATGGTAATTCAGTTGATAGAGTAAAAACTGAAAAAATTCCCTCGCAGAAAGAAGTCACCGGTTTTGGAGGCAAAGAACTGAGTCACCGATACAAGCAATTTCTAACTATTTAATTTGATCACGTTTGATTCAAATTTGAAAAATATTGTACGTCAGTTCCTTAATCAGCAATGCCAATTGTTAAGTGATGAGTGATGACTGTTACAATATGATTAGGGTTTCAGAATTAGCTTCCCACCACTTATGCAACGTATGATATTTGTTGTTCATTTTTCCGATGTAAACGCATCTGCTACTAGCTGGTTGATATCAGACTATTTAACTCCATCAGGAAGTCTCGGGATCGATTCTTAGTGCCGGGCATCCTGACTGATGTTCTCCCTGGTTCCTCGATCACACTAGGCAAATCCTGGGATAATACCTTGAATAATACAATGGTACAAGTGGACAATTGTTCTCTGTTTATGTATGAAATGCATCTGTACAATATTTTTAAAAAGTGAATTAGAAGTCATTGAAGTAATACAAGAAAAGGCATATTCAAATTGAGAATATATTAGACGAAAGATTTCTTTTAAAGGAAATTCACCCAGGAGTTTCAGTTTAGGGGGATGTACAGTCCAAATTGAGAGTGTATGTAAAATTTTGCACGGTTTCTATCGGTTTTTCACAGCAAGAAATTTAAAGTTGGGGGTGTTTTCGAGATTTTAGGGGGTGACACCCCCACAGGGGGAGTCTGGCGGAATCACCGAATTTGCTGAAGTTTTCCAAATTCTCTCTCTTACTGTTCTCACCAGTGTTCTATTCGTAGCGGGGGGTGATTGGGATTTCCTTCTTTCTGAGAAAAAATTCCCCCACTCTGGAAATTGTAGCCTACAAATCGGACACTGGTTCTTACCCTGCCAAAATGTTGCTGTTGTTCATCACTGAAATCGTTGCCAGTCAAACCCAACAAATTTATCCGAAACAAACAAAATAATTGCAGTAATATTATAACTGAAAAAAAAACGTCCATAGTTCACTCAGTAATTATTTGCAAATACCCTTCACAGTTTTCAAAATAAAATGCAGAGTTGAAAAGTACCGGTCACATATTTTGCAGTATATAAACCTACATGAAACAGAAACATATAAAATAAAGCAGAATTTCTACACTCTTCGCTCTTCAAACCACTATTCCTCACTTTTCAAAATTTGTTTAATGAAACGAAATCAACGAATGCAGAGTGTAACATGAAAGGTGCAGAGTTGCAGAGTACTATGATGAAACAGATTCTCCAAAGTTTCCTCTTGATCTACATGAAACAGAATTAGTCTGCAATGTTTGTAAAGTGCAAAGTGGAGAGTGAAGATTTGCAGATTTCCTTCATGAAATAGGGCCCTGGACGTCAGATACTTCCTCGTTCACTCTATGAAAATGTGTCATAGCGTTAGGTCATTTATAATTTTACTTTTTTATTTGTTTTGATTTTTTACCAAGCTGTCGTACCTGTATCCAAAGGTTCACGCACCAGTACGGGTAAGGTGCCATAGTTTGAGAATTCTTGGTTTAGTGCAATAGTGTATAAAACTGAGAAACTTAGGAGTGACCGATTCGTGTTGGGATGAATTTATCTCGTATGTGACTTAGAAATCTTCATTAGGCTTAGCGGATTCGGATGTAACTGATTAATGAGACAGTATTGAGGTTTATGTAGGTGCTTGTTGTGAAACGTATAATTTAGTTTTGTCCTAATATTAGAGAAAAGTTTTTTTTAATAATGCATGTTTATTTTACAAATTTGCTAACGATCCAATTTTATTTACCACTTCCATGGAGGTCTGGTTAGGTACGGGCCCCATTAAATTGCTTTACCCATGAGTCACGGGTTCAATTCCTTCCCGGATCTATTCAACGAAATGGTTTGGTCCACCAATTCTCCCATAATCATCCATTTGACCTGGGCCAAAATTGCCTTCAAAGAAATTCAATTCAATCATTTACTTTGAATTTTACTTTCATCGGCTTTTGTAGTGTTGACATCAGTAGTTTTTTTTTTTTTTTGCTATAGCAAGTAATTTTAATAGCACTGAGGAGTGATTATCTCACAATCAACATTTGTAACAAGTAATCAAGAATTACACGAGTGGCACAATTACAGTACTTTTAAAGATCTAACGTGGAGGTCTTTGTTCTGCATTGACCGATCATTGTTTACCCCTATTTATCAAGATGTTTTTCAATCATTTCTAATATTTTACAATAAGTATAAACAGTATTATTATTATTGATAATATTTTCCAATGAAATATCAACATGTTTTACTTCCTCATGGAAATAGGAAAATACCCTTGAAATTGCTGTCATTAAGAAGTAAATGCTTAATTTTATTGACAGCTTTGAAATAAATATAATATTTAACTTCAAAGTATTGTATGTGACACTTCAAAATAAAATCTGTTGGACAAAGTATGTGTACATTCCTTCCTCTTTTACACTCCTTTCTTTCACAAGTTTTGGTACTAACAGTAGTAAATGAGTTACCCTTTACAAGTATATGATGTTTAACTCGTATTAGGAATTTAGAAATTACAACATTTAATTAGACAATACGTTAGAAGTTATACAAATTAGGAATAGAGGTTATTTTGAGATATTTTCGGGTGAAGAGAGTATAGGGTATTTGAACCTCTAAAAGAGTATCTGGTCCTAGCCTTGAAACAGAAACAATGGATTTAACATTTAAAGCAGAGTTGCTACCGAAGCGTGTTCTTGACGTGATTATATAATCCTTCCTTATACTTTGTAATAACTTCCTTGTTAACTATCTTGGTTTTATTTCAAGCAAATGCCTTAATACCAAATATTAAAAGAAAAAATATCTGATTATCTCTTTTTAATGGCTCGCATGAAATAGGTTTCTGACAACCAAAATAATATGTATTTATATCCGCGAATCTTATGTCTACTCGAGGGACTAGCAAGGCATAAATAAACCCTTGGTCTCGAGTTGACGTCACACACCTTCCACCCTAAATTCTCGAGAGAAAGTTGTCGGATGGCGAGACCTTATAGCGAGGTGCGTGTGGGGCTTGGGTCAAACGACCTTGTTGGCAAAAGCACGTTATTCTCCGCATTTAAAACCATTGCTCTACCATAGAACAAATTCCCCCTCCCCCCCTCCCCCACTAGTGTGGGCCATCTTGCTGTTTCCTTCTCTACACAATTTCTCGAAGAATTCTTACAATCCGAAACAAAGCAATGTGAGCTGAACGAAACCCTTACTGGGAGGTATCCAGCAGACTATCTTACTCCCGGCAATAAATCATTACGTAGAAGGTAGAAAGGAAGTGTTTGGCAAGTGTTTTTTCCTTATATATAGCATAGTTGCCAATACAGCAAGCAGAAAACTAAAGTCTGCATTTTTGTTTCAGAGCTCAGTGGCGACATCTGAGCGTCTTTACACACTAAGTATTTGAACAAGGGGTTTGAAGCCTTCAGAACGCGTTACGCAGTCGAACGAAGAAAAATTTCTCTAGGAGATATTTACTCAATGCCAATACTCACTCACATTACGCGCGGAGGGTTTTCAGCTGTTTCCAGACTTGGGTGACATCTGTGGTTAAAAGTTTAAACATTTAATTCGGATAAGTGTGCATAACGGAAGTGAACGGGACGTAGCAGAACGGAGAGGAACGGAGTACCATTGAATTCGGAAATGGGGGTAGATTTAAGGAAGAAGATTCAGCCAGTCCCTGCCAGGGTAATCTGAGCGACAGTAGCGTCCCTCGTAGCAGCGTAAAGCAACACCCATGACAACACCAAACAAAAACGAATCGATATTCTGAAATTCGTGGCGTTCGGTGCAAAAGGTGAAGGAAATCAAGGAATTCAGTTCAGCAGTCAGTCGTTGACTGGAGATTGGTGTGGCATGTTGATTACAAGTCGAGTAGGATAAGTATTTTTAAATTGCCCGGTTATATGATAGTCAAACCCCAAATGTCACCATCTGTCATGTCTTGGCCAAGTCTAGAATCTTTTAACCGTCCCGGCCGCTGTATAATTTTCCTCCACGCGCATGCGTGGCTGTTAATTCCCCTGTCGCGAGAGGCACTGTCAATGCATGGCCTTCCCTGATTGGCTGCGTTTCACGCTGGCGATTACCATTGCAGGTATAGGAAGTTATTCCTCTATACTATCTATCCTTTTTGATGCAAATTGTACGCATTGCAGTCAAAACTCAAAACAAATGGGAAATAGTCGTGTTCTGCTAATGTGGTTGAAAGTGTGGTGATTGCTTATTGTGATTTTCCATTTTAAAATATAAATGAGTGGTAGCGAGGCTACTTTGGCGAAATGTGGTTCGAGAAGAATAAGTGTGTGTTAGAAATGTGTTGAAATATAGTTGTGTTAATTTCTTTTTCTACAAGGCAAGTTACATGGATGGAAATACTTGGCAAAATATCTTAAATGCATTGACACTTAAAGCACAAAAAGAGGGATTATTAGATGCTTTCCGCAATGCTGCTACGGAACAAGAACGCGTTCACTTGTGTCTGGCTAACGAAGGTATTCGGTAAGTAAGTTGTGTTCCTTGTTCATAATTTATTTCTTCTGCATAGACTTACAATGCTGAGGCTGTGCCTCGATTAAGTATAGCATGCGTCATTACAGAGTAAATACAATTTCTACATATCATTTAAGAAACCTCTACACAATAGTAACATTTGCTCTTAAGGAATGTACAGAGTTCAGATTTAAATGTATTAAGGTTTGGTATACATTTAATATTTATAGGTAACTTGCTATAGTTACACTTCCATTTAAATTTTCCATTTTTTGGCGACGTAAAACTATCACCGCACCCGTGCAGTAATAGTTTTACGTCGCCAGACAACCACTTGATATTTTTCGTTCGGACTTTCACTGTTCCTTTCTATTTCACTTCCGAAAGCTAATTTTCTGCGCGCATCGCGGCTTGAACATCCTATTCCGGTACTTTTACACTATATGCACCTCGGGCCATATACGCATGTTTTCAGGATTTTCCCTCATTTACACTTACAATGCTTTGGATATACTTATAGACACTTACAACATCTGCACTTATCTTTAAAGTAGTGATCAAGGGCTTTCGGAGGTTAGTTAAGGTCTTTTGCGGTGTTTTTTACTGCACACGCGACTCCAGTAGGTCATCACTGTTTCAATGGCCGAACACTGCACTCTGAAGCGGGTAATAAATCTTTGTTATTTACACGCATTAGGAAATTTAATAAATAAAAGTAGTGACCAAGGGCACTCGGAGGTTAGTTAAGGTCAGGTGCGGTGTTTTTTATTGCACACGCGACTACAAAAGGTTACCACTGTTTCCCGATAATTTGCAACCGCAAGGGAGTCGTATTCGTGGCGCTGCGATCGGTTTGTACATAGTCTTTTCCTTACAATGGCCGAACCTTGCCCTTTTAAGCGGGTAAGAAACCTTCGTTATTTACAGTAAGTAGGCACTTTAGACAAGTAGCGCAGCGCACATTTTACGTAAGACACCTTCCTTTATTTACCCACGAAGTCCATTTCTCCTGTAAATTTTCCATTTTTTTGGCGACGTAAAACTATAACAGCACCTTTAATACAATTTACCGTGCAGTTATAGTTTTGCGTCGCCCGTTAAGCACTTACTAGAATATCCCCACATTATGATTCCAAAATTAATCAAGAAATAGAATTTTGAATAATGTTATTAATGTTTGGGTTGTCACAGTACTTTTTAACCTATAAAGGGCATAACAAAGAGAAGACAGTTTACTTTTTTTTTACTTTATTTTGATATGGGCCAGTCTAATAACTTTGGACTTCGGCCCGTCACGATTCGCCGTTAGCTGTTAAGTGTTAAAATCCATGCCCCTGCCGGAACTCGAACCGAGGACCTTCAAACCAATGGCCTACCGCCGCAGACCGCTCGGCCACCCGGCCGGCAAGGCAATTTACTGTTACTTGCAAGTTTAGAAAAATCCAGTGTCTGTGTAGGGTTTAGAAGCTCAGTTAAATTAAGCTACCGGTACATAATTGGAGCGGTTGGGACGAAAAAATATTCACTCTTCTAGTTTGTACCGGCTTTGAACGGACGAAAATTGTAAAAACCGAGTGTCCTGCTGGTTAACTATAGTAGTGGCGGTCCATATTTTACGCTTGTGAACTTATCCTAAAGTTTCGAAACAACCAGGCTCGTCCCTAGCATCGTTTGAAGACCTCTGAGCATCAGTGTTGCAAACTACCTTCAATTATAAGTAATAGTGGTAGTATTATACTGGTACTAGTAGTACTACTACTACTATTAGTATTGATGCAAGTAATGGTAATATTATTAAAACTACTAACACTAGTGCTGTTACTATTGGATTGTTATTAAAGGTATTAGCATAGTAGTACTACTACTATTAGTATTGATACAAGTAATAGTATGGATAAGTTCACAAGCGTATTTTTTGAAAAAATTTACAGTATGAATTGAGATAATTGTGCGATGTTTTTGAGTAATTGGGAGCAAAATAGAAATGTGCGTAACATTATAAGTGAATAATAATATTGTTGTAGTGTGTTTTTAAGATGTTTTAGGACGCTTGCATGTTGTGGCGGAAGGAACTATTTTGCGTAGAGTTACAGTTGTTGCCATGTGGAAGGCGGTAAAGCAGTGTTGAAATGGCACGTCTTTGTGATGTTTATGACAATTCTTGCGTTAGTATTATTGAATCGTAAAGAAATGACGAGGGAAAGTGCATTTTTTAGGTTATTTAGCATAGTATTTATGTAAGGAAAGGAAAAGGCCCCGAAACAATTGTACACGACTTTCTAATGGAAATTGGGAGAGTTAACACACCTGTGTGCTGAAGGTAATTGTGAATATGTGTCAAAATATATTTTGTAAAGATACATGACCTCACCTAACCTTGCCTAACCTCCACGTTCATATATTCAGTAATTTAAGATAATTTACGAAAAATGCAAAGAAGGAATTAATAATAATAAATGTGAACATATAAAAATATATTTTGTAAAGATACATGACCGCACCAAACCTTACCTAACCTCCACGTTCGTATGGTCACTAAGTTAAGATAATTACGAAAACTGGAAGAAAACAATTGCGCAAACCGCTCGCCTCCCATGAATACGTAATATGTGTGTTTTAAGTGATTTTTGTTTGGTTTTAGTGATTTTAAAATTGCTCTGTCAGTACTATAGTAATGCCTGTCCTGCTAAAATTCACATGAACATAGCAGGACCAGGAAACAAATTTAATAAAATTCAAACTTCCTTTACGAACATCGCTTCTACTTTGTTTGTACCGCCAAAATTTACGTGAAAATAGCAGGATCAGGAGACAAATTTGTTATAATTTCTGACAAAAATCTCGTCTACTTCGTTTCTACCGTCAAAATTTCACCTCGCACCGGGTACATATCGTAAAAAATTAGTAAACCAAGTGGTCGTGCTAAGGTCACGTGAGCATAGGGACCAGACAAATTAATTACAATTTCAATTTTCCTTTACAAAGATTGCTTCTATGTCGCTTGTTCCGTCAAAATTTCCGCCTGTTCTAGCTTCATACCGAACAAAATCGAAGAACAAAGTGGTTCTGCTAAGTTCACGGGAAAATAGCAGGATCAGGAGATAATTTGGGTAGAAGTCGATTTTAAGCGAGTGCCTTACTTTGGGAACGTGGAGGTTAGGTGTGGTTATGTATATTTACACTTTCGTTTCTTTGTTTAAAAATGTGTAAAGATACGTAACCGCACCTACCCTTACGTAATCTCCACGTTCCCATGGTCACAAATTACGGCGCTCGCGTAAACTCGATGTCAACCCAAATTTATTATATTCTTAAACTTGTGCAAAAATCGTTTACTTCATTTGTACCGTTATTCGGCTTCATACTAAACAAAATCGAAGAGCAAAATGGTTCTGCTAATTTCGTGTGAACATAGTAAAACCAGAAAACAAACTTATTACCGTACGTGAAGTTGGAAGGACAACTTTATTCGTGTATTTTGTTCGGTATGAAGCCTGATCAAGCAGAAATTTTGACGGTACAAACAACGTAGAAGCGACTTTTGTAAAGAAAGATTGAAATTGTAATGAATTTGTCTCCTGGTCCTGCTATGCTCACGTGAAGTTGGCAGGATCCCTTTGTTCTTGGATTTTGTTCGGTATAGGTTATTCAGTTTTGTTGATACTTATGATTATGAATGTTAATAGATGTATAATTTTAAATGGCATGAATTACTGATGCAACAGCAACTGTGTGCTCTCTGTATTCACCAGTTTTGTTACATTTTACCTCTAAGATAGTCAAACATGTCACTATTTCTATCACTTTAATACTTGAATTGCATATTCAAATATTGAAGAAAGAATTTAACTATAACAAATTATTTCTATTATTTTTTTGTAGTTATGTATAGCATTTTGACACGAATTTAATCAAAGTTGCATTCTTTTTGTGTTTGCTACTTTTGACATGTTGTTGTACTCAACTTCTTCCATTTTGATCAGATGCCAAGAAGAGCGTTCCTATGTTTTTGTGTTTAAATAAGGTTTTCTATTTTAATGTTTTTTGTTATGTGATAGCAACTCTAATAATTGGATTTACAGTTTAATTTAGATTACGTACATTTGTTAAGTGTAAGTTGTAATGTAGCTACGGTTTCATAGTGGTGGGAACATTTATATATATATATTGTAATAAAAGCAAATTGGAATGTGTTTTTCTTATAATTATGCAGATTTGTTATGTGTAAGTTGTAATCATGGGCGAAATTCCCCATTCATTTCGGAATCACTTAAGATTACCCCGGAATAGCTTCCACTTTTAAAGTAATTAACCTCTCAGGGTATCTCTCTCCGAAATCCATTAATGGTTGTAATGCATCGTTTTATATAACGTGTATTTTGTAAGGTGTCTTAATGGTAGAAACTTTTGTAATTGGTTCTATCCTTTTTTGTGTTTTAATTTATCTTACGTCGATTTGTTTTATTATTTTGGTGTGTTCTCATATTTTCCCAAGGGTCCTTGTTATGAAAGTGCTTTTTTTTTGATAATTTGCCACGGAGAATAATGTATTGTAGCTGTAATATTGAATTAAGTAAAGTTATATAAGGTGTTAATTCTCTACATTCATCTGCTACAATTTAACTTAATTGTACTGTTACAGTTGCAAACGGTTGCGATACATTTTTCTCCGTTGCAAGTAGTTAAAAAAATAGCACTTTCATAACAAGGACTCTTGGAGGTGGAGGGGGACAGTGTTCTAGAACCTTGCCAGAAGTTTTGACGGTATAAACCAGAACAAACGGCGTAGAAGCGACTTTTGTTAAGTAGGGATGTACCGATACTTTTGGACACATTTCCTGTATATTAGGTATAAGGCAAAAATTTCACGTACAAAAATATAAAGCAGAATTTCAGATTACGTTACACCCAGAAAATATATTTCCTCTAAACTTTGTTTATCTCACGTAAAGTGAAGTGAAGAGCTGCAAATCCTTGCATAGTCAGTGGTTGATATTTAGAGCGATAATGTATTTTGATAGTTACGTACATTGTATTTACGAGTCACCATTACATTATAATGCAAAGGGTGCATCGTTACAAATTTTTATTGTTCATAAAATAATACGTGCTGAACTACAGGTTAATGTGTACATCACAATAAAAATGAAAGGGCTATTTGAGCGAAGTTAAAAACGTTAAATTTATTTATCAACTCTAGAACTATTTGTTTTTAACAAGTGACAGTATTCTCCAAATAATTTTTATATATGCGTTATTTTTTACGACTAATTATACGCGTTATTTTTTAAAAGTTCATTTTTATAGAAATGAACTAATTCTTCAATTTCAGTTCGCTTTTCAGAATTCATATTTTTTAGAGAAGGATTCTCCATCGCATCCTAGGAAATCTTTAACACTTCCGTCGTATATAAAAAAAGCTGTGATCATTTAAAAAAATATAAAAATGAAACGACATATGAAAAGCTTGGTGAAAACTTCCTTCCAACTCTGAAGTTTATGTTATTGTTAATAATTATATTCTTATTTCTTTGTAAATGGAAGGTGTTACAAGGACTGACCAGTGATCCCCACTTCGCCTTATGCCATAGGCCGAGAATATGTGGAGTCCCCCATGCGCCGTTCAGGGCGCGTGCACATTGTACAGGGCTATATGTAAATAAAGACTAAAGAGAAAATACTGACAAAGTGAGCGGAGAGTGGTTCACTTGCAAAGCATTTTGTTCTTAATCGAAACCTCCGACTCGTTTGAGATCCGAAATTCGAATCCCGGGTATGCCTTCCTGACTAAGGTTACCTTTGGCTTTCCTTCAGTTACTACTACTTCTTTCTAACATGAGCTACTATTTTGGCATGGATGGACTAAAAATGTAATTTGTGTAGTGCAAATCAAAGGAGTAGTGCAATTTTAAGTCTTTAGACCCATGAAAGATGAGTGTCGCTGTTAATATTAAACAAATTAAAAATGTATCTGTGTCCA
The DNA here is from genome assembly GCA_022664845.1 of Lepisma saccharinum. Lineage (NCBI taxonomy): Eukaryota > Metazoa > Arthropoda > Insecta > Zygentoma > Lepismatidae > Lepisma > Lepisma saccharinum. Next base: position 17,445 of record JAGDQP010018759.1, read on the forward strand.
TTTGCCGATACCGATACTCCAAAAAGTGGCCGATATCACCGATACCGATATATCGGTACATCCCTGTTGTAAAGAAAGTTTGAAATAGTAATCAATTTGTCTCGTGGTCCTGCTATGTTCACGTGAAGTTAGCAGAACCCCTTGGTATGAACCCGGTACGAGCTGAAATTTTGGCGGTACAAACGAAGTAGACGAGATTTTTGTAAAGAAAGCTTGAAATTTGAACAAATTTGTCTTCTGATCCTGCTATGTTCACGCCAGGGATAGGCGCGAGTCTCTTTTTTGAGGATTTTGTCTCTCTCTCTCTTTTTTTTAAGAATGTCAGTATCTGCTAAGTTTTTTTGTACATTCACATTTTTTTCTATGTCCAGTGATAAAAGTAATGAGTTTCAGAATGTAATTATTTCCTTTTTTGATATCATATCTTCTATATGTGTGGGTGATTGGTGGGTCTTTTGGCTCCGGAATAGGGTGGTTGAGTGGAGACCCTTCTGTGTTTCTTTCTTCATGTGTTTTCGAGGTGTTGGCTTAGCGTTTGAAAAGTCTTGGTTTAATGCCAGAAGCCAACTATCCTGATATTTTCCCCGGAGTTATTCCTCAGTCACATCGGGCAAATACCGCGATAGTACCTTCAAATTATGCCCTAGCCGACTTTTTCCAGCATCCGACTTTCTCTCTCTTATCCCGGCCTGAGCCTTGGAGGTCTAAAGGCCAAAAATTAATTTAAAAAGCACATTCAATGATTCTAAAATATTACAACCATATTTATAAAACTTCTTCTCAGCAAGTGTCCCTCGTAGATGAGTGATTTCGCAAATCGTTCTATCGTCAAATGCTCCCAGGCATGAGCGAGAGGGCGCATTTGGCTTTCCCTGGATTTTGGAAAGCGACAGCAAACTTTGGTCTGTTGTTGTAATATAAACGAAATATAGAGTATTAATTAATTCATTTAGTGTTGGAGAAATTTCTATAGTAAGAAATTAAGTAACGATTCGTGACATAAATTTCATTCTGTCTTAAGTGTCAGATAACATCAGACCATCTCCCACAAGCAGCCGTTAGCATTTTTTTTTTTAAACTTTTACTGGTAACGATTTAATATTAGGGTTTCTGCAAATCTTTCCACCTTCTCTGGAAAAAAATTATGTGAGCGCAAATCGTTCCAGGTTTGATCCTTGGTGGGGATGCAAATGGTTCATAGTCCGCTTAAATCTCTAAGGCCGACCCTCCCACCCTTATCCATTAAAAGCAACTGGAAACCACCATAAGTTCACCTTGTTCAGGAACCTTCGGTTTCTAGACCAATTTTCAAGAAGAGCACCACTAATCGTCACCACTTTACAAACATTAAACATATGGACATTTTTATTTTTAAAAAAAGTGGATACCTAACATCATTTATCCGTGTAAAGCGAAAGCATGTGCAAAATTTGACATGTAATTGTCTCTTAAAGCATACGTTTTTACGGGACGGCAATGTTAAAGAGTATATTTTTTAACTGTTTATCTCCACAGAGCAGAACAATTGTAGCACTTAAACGATAGAGTCGATAAATCGGACTGTAATAATTACCGAGGAATCTGTTTACTACCAACATGTTACAAAGTATTAAGTGATATACTACTAAATTGCATAAGCGTATACCTAGATGAAATAATTGGAGATCACTAATGTGGATTTAGAAGAAATAGATCCACGTTGGACTAGATTTTCTTCGCCTGGAGTCAAATCTTAAAAAAGTGGAAATACAATGGAACTGTTCACTAGCTATTTATTAAATTTAAGAAAGCATATTTTTCTAACTTAAGTGGAAAGTATCCGGGTACGCACTGTTTCAACTAGTGAGGATGTGTCTGAGCGACCCCATAAGCAGAGTACGGATAGATACTATATGCAGAGTGCGGGAGCAGCAGAATAGAAACTATATATCAGGTAGTTTCAAGATTCGGAACGATTTGAAACAAGGTGATGCCTTATAACCACTACTGTTTAATTTTGTGTTAGAATATGTGATTCCCAAATAAAATAAGGCAAAAAGGGACTAATATTAAACGGCTTAAATCAACTTTTCGTGTACGCGGATGGTGTAGATTTAATAGAGGAGGGTATAGATAGATATACTGCAAAGTAACACCTAAGTCTTAGTAGAATCTTGCGATGAGATTCTAGAGGTAAATATTGAGAAAACAAAATACATGATAACAAGCCGAAACACTGAGAATGAAGTAAATAGATACATAACAATTAAGAATGTTGACATAGAGAAAATGAACAAATTAAAATGGTTGGAAGCATATGTAACAAGCAAAACAAAGAAATAAAAATAAATAAATAGTCGCTTAGTATCGGGAACCGTATGTTTTTATTCAGTTCAGAAACTCCTGACTTCGCGATTAATATCAAGAAAGGTGAAATTGAAATTATACAGAAGAGTTATTCCGTATAACTCTTACTTTAGGGTTCCGAAAGTTGGAGTACGACCTCAGCATATAAACATTCATTACGTGTCTTTAACACAGCGTTTTGACTAGGCTTGTAGCCATTATCAAGTGTACTGTTAACAGAATTATTTTTCTTTATAATGTACACTTGATAATGACTACAAACGGGGTCGAAACGTTGTGTTGTGCGTTTAATATGTGTATTTAATACGCAAGTTTAATATTAAATTGTGTTTCAAACATCGGGCCGTGAAGTTTTGATTTTTGTTCAAGATATGTGTAAAGTACGTGACGCTAAAAGTTACTTTAAGTAATTACGTGTGTTTGAAAATAAGGTCTTGAGAAAGATATACGGGACGAAATGACCGGAGAATGGAGGAGACTGCATAATGAAAAATTCCACGGACTGTACGACTCACCCGATGTTGTAAGAATAATAAAGTCTCGACGACTGAGTTGGACAGGCCATGTAGCTCGGATGGGGGTAAAACGAAGATTATATTCCATCGTGGTTGGAAAGCCGGAGGGAAAGAGACCTTTGGGAAGACCGAGAGGACAATATTTGAAGGGATCTTCTAGAAGTAGGTGTTTGTGATGAAAAATGGCTTGATTTTGCCCAGGAATCCTATGGCTAACGTGTGTTACTTTGGCGATGAATTTGCAAGTACTGTAAGCAATGTGCGAATTAAGGAATTTTTACAGGGAGGGATTAAATGTTGTTGATTAGAAAATAACATTATTAATCTAATATTATACATTATACATATGTGCACATGCAGACTCACAGGGGAGAATTTCTCTCTCATCTCCCCCGTTAATTCGTACACTGACCGTAAACCATAGAATAAGTAAGTAAATGTTATAGTATAGTGGACTTTTTTATATCAGATAACTACGGAAGAGATCCCAGGTTCGAACTTTAAATGCTACTGAAAACAACCAATGAGAGACCTTCATGGAAATACCTAATTGTGTTAGTACGTTGAAAGTTTCTGTTCTTCATAAACAGTTTATTTCGTATTGCTTTCGCTTTATTAAATGTCAATAAGAACAGCGATTTACCCAATCCCTGCAAGTGCCATTATTCCCTTCCCCTCTTGCAGCTTTAAATATACAAACACAAAAACCCTAAATGCACTCTTTTCTTCGGACAAAATGCGACGAAAAGCGTAAAATAACTTATATATGTGGTCCCCTAAGTTTATTCTTACAACACATCTTTGAAAATCATGTACCTATAAAATAAGCCACTAGCAGAGAAGGGATTCACAAATTTAAAATTAAGCACAGATTTGATACTTTCTTGATGTGGATTGTGAAACATAATTTCATATTGACACTTTAACCCCTTCTGAAAACTCCGTTGTTCAGAACAGCGGAGTTTTCAAACGATCCTTCAAACTCTAAGCGACAAAAAGGTCAGTATGTCACATCGCTGCTTCGTGAATCCGTGTGTGTGATATGATCGGAGATAAAACCAATTCAGTATGGATGTAAAATTTATTTAGTCATTTAATCAGCTCCGATCCAGTCGCTAATGTTGCGTACTTCGAACCGGCAATGGAGAGGCAGGCGGATTCGAGTCCCGCTACCGTTTATCCTGACTGAGATTTTCCATGGTTTTCCTTAGCTCCACTAGATGAATACCGGGAAGATGGCTTAACAAAGGCTCTTTCCCCTACCTTTGTTGGAATAACCGAATATTTGCTTGAATATTCGTGTGCTCGCTAACGAACAGCTATATATCAGTTCATTTGTTTTTCGGATATCCGGTTAATCAGGATATCCGAATAATAAAACTATCAGTATAATTACTCTAATAATAACCAGATAATTTTTACAGCTATAAATCTGATGACTGTTATCCGCATCATCACTACTATCAGTGAATATTACATGCATTTTATCCGGATTTTAAGTGTAGGCTGAATTTTAGCTTTCTGCATATTATCTGTTATCCGTAATCCTGTGCCATCCGCATATTTATCCGGGGGTGGATAGGCATCCGGATTTGGCCATCCTTACTTTCCATATGCCACTGCCAGCTCTGCATTACCGTCGTCAAACATTTCAGCGACCCACTCTTTTACTGTCTGGAATTCGGAATTGTCCAGTCCTTCTTGCAGGTTGTATTTTGTTAAGTTCTCCTTCGAAGCATTTACACCACTATTATGTGTAACATCTGTTTTTCCTCTTCTTTTTCTTTTTACCAAACCGCCTTTCTGTCAGATTACGCCTTTGTGTATTATGTGTGGTCACTTCTGCCGTTACGTATAACTCTTCGTTTTGCGTCTGCTGATTATAACCGTCTGTAATTGTGATGTATTTATCCATCTTTGTCGAAGTCTGCTCTTTATCATTCACTGTAAGTTTTGGTTATTCAATTGTATCTTACGAATATGGTAAGGATTCTACATTGATGAATACCTTGGAATTACCGTCTGGAGATGCGTTCTCAGATAATTCAGGATATACATTTTTCTTTACCTCCTTAGATAACTTGTTGCTACAATCTTTTAATGAATGAAGTTCTTCAACTTGAAATACTTGAAATCAATTCAACTTGTTGCAACAGATGATCAGTAACTTCAAACTCGAAGTTTGTATTTACCGCTTCAGCTCCTTTTCCTGTCCATTCTTGTAGAGATAGAAAACTCCCTGCATTATCATCTGACTCCGTATCAATAGCTGAGTAGGCTAATATCTCATTTGTAAGTACCTATAGTGTATCAGCTGAAGTGAGTTGCTCTTGTGCACGCCTTTTACGTTCTGTTGCCTTTGACAACACTCCCGGATTTTTGTTCATATTTTGACAATTATCAGTAATGGACACAAACGAATAGATTCAAATCTATTCAGGTAGAACAAAACTACTGCAAATTATTATAAATTAGGACATTATCCGAATCAGTGTGCAGCGCCGTTAAGTAAGCTGTTGAAGCGGCTTTTAAATCGCCAGACATTCAATTATTTGCACTTGACTTAATAGTATTGGCTATTTGATAAAAATTAGTAAGAATATTCGCGGTCACAGTCTGAGGTGAATTGGGCTCGTCCGTTAAGATTGCTGATGTCATTGGATTCGGATTTACCGCCACACTGATATTATTATTATTTTGCTAAGAAAATATATTCTTCTTTAATACAATCAAACCCTCAGACACTTGATTTTTAAGTTGGTTTAACTCTATTTTTTTATTATTATTCTTGAAGCGAGAAATTTTGATCTAATGTAGCCACTTCTTTGAATTTAGCCTCACACAAAGTATTAGCGTTGTAAAATATTTAAACCTACTCGACAAAATACCTGATGATGTAGGTGAACTGGAATGATAATTTCCACTAGCCCTTGATATTGTACATGCAAACTGATATTACCTATTACAGGCAATGTTGTGCCATTAATTAATACTATTTCACTAACCGAAGGTGTCATGAACGCTTCGCAATTGTTTGTTTGAAACAATTGTAATGAGATCATATTCTCCCATGCATCAGTATCCAATTTAAAAGGAATTGAATGGTTACCTATTTTTAACATAATGTCAAATTCATCAGAACAAGTATTCTTTGTACAATATGTAAGGTGGATGTCCGTGTTATGGCCACCCCCTATTGTGAATAATCTAACAAAAAAATCTGCTATATAGCATCATTATCCTGGGAGGGGCCTGGTAGTGTGTCACGTGATCATTTCCCATCCAGTCAGGTTGAACAGTATGGCGTCAGTTGCTTTCTTTTTTGTTTTCGTGTGACCTCGTATTGTTTTTCACTGGTTTTATGGATGTTTCTCAAAGACTTTTTTCATGAAAACCATCGTACTGTATTAAGTTTTTAATGCTCTTTCGATTGATGTTATCGTTGGTGGCGAATATTTTACGAGTAATTCATAATCAAACGATTTTCGTGAAAGCTGACTTTCTTCTGATATGCCACCCAGGATTCGTCATCTTCATCCTGATATGGCTCTTGTCATTGATTCGTCTTCGTCATCTGATCCAGATAATCCTCATCACATTGATACTCTGTGTATGGATACAGGTGACTCTCCGCCAGGCACTGAATCATCCAGCAGGAATCCATCTTCCAGCTTTAGTAGAACTACATTATGAAACTGAAATAATCATACTTTGTATAAGATGGAAGAAGGTTGGCCATATTATATACACATGCTCCTGATATGGCCAATAGGTAGACCTTTGGAATTTCGTTTTTTTTTACCAGTAAAACTATTTTCATGGGGCATGATTTTTTTTTCTATGGAAGTCCATTAACCTGTGAAAACGATGAAAAAAAAAAGCTTTGATTTCTTTCAAAATGGCAGGTAGAAAAATTCTCAAACCTTAGCATGGCTATATCAGGGACACCCAGCTTACTAATACCTAAAACATCGTCTATATAAGTATTACTGAGTTGGTTGTACGCCTTACATTTACCTAATTGATTTTTATAGCAGCAACGCGGGCATTGAAAGACCTTGTCTTGCTTAACTTCATCAAATTAAGCTTTACCCTGACTGATTTTGTGCATATTTTCACATGGCGTACTAGGATATTTCATTGATGCTACATCTGCGTTCATTTGTTCTACAATCAGAGCTCAATCCACAGCTCTCTCAAATGTTAATTTAGTTTCGGACAGTAGGGTTTTGCGAATGCTTTCATCAAATATTCTGAGAGCAAATTGATCTCGTAACATCACATTAGCATATTCTGCGTACTGACATTTCTTTAGTTGAGCCACATATTGTTGTATGGATTCATGTTCATGCTGCTTCAATAAGTGGAAACGATATCGTTCCACTTCCTCGGAATGTTTAGAGTAAAAAATACGTACGGGCTTCTCTTTAATTGAAACGTAGTTGAATCTACTCATTGATTCTGGTAAAAAGGCGTTATTTTTAAAGCTTCCAAGGCGTTTGACCCTGTTACAGAATACAGGAGACATAACTGCTGCTCCTCAGTTACCGTATAAGCATTGCAATGGTGTTTGAACCGTTCCATGTAACTGGATATTAGGATCATGTATGCCTAATGGTTCAAACTGTAATCCGTTACCAAACATGTTCTATTCCTGTAACTGCGCCAGTTGTAAATAATTAAAATTACTTCAAACGAACTAATATAACACTAACAAGAATCTTAGGTTCGGTTTGAACGTTAGGTAACTCTTAATCTTTATTGCTACTAAGCTTCGAAACCAAAGATAACAATGTATCGAGGACACACTACCAATCCAAAGATTATCTTCGTTAAAGGTACAATTCCAACATATGCTAGTCGTGCCGAATACATAATAACTATCCTCTGTTAACAAGCAGAAACTCAGAATTGATGACAGCGAATCAGTATCACTTACATAATATAAACCCATTTCTCAATATCCTGACTACAAATCAGACAACACTAATGCGTTGCCTAGATAACCACAAGACAGACTAACATTTCTTATTTCGTTCCTTTTTGAAACTATGACACGTTGTCCACTCAGTTGTTCTTCGTTCTACAAAACATTCTTTTTGTTTCTAATATTTGCGCGGCCAATCTTAAACATTGAAGTTCACCTTAGCGATCACATGACATTTCCTTCGTGTGGTGTGGGTTTTCAGACTCGTCAGAAGCACGAACTGAACGAACGAACGAAAGAACTTCCAATGTGTGAACGAACATTGAATGCGATCGTGAATGTCAAATGTGGGCTTGAATTACATGGTAAGAAATAAGGGAAGGTGGCTGCCACTAGTTATGAAAATGACTCTAAGTGAATAACATATTTAGTTTATTCTGGAATAACATAACACTTTTGAAAGTAGTCAAGGAACTAGCTGATACAGAAACGTAGATTTTTTTACTCAAGAATCCAATGTGGCTGTTGTTCAAAATGAAAGGCAAGAAATAGATTGTGAACTCTTTCATTCCTTATTAGATTCATCGTTATTTATCAAATTCCAGAAATCTACATGTAGCCGTCAATATATCTCCATATAGCGTCAGAGGTGAAATTAACATCAAAGTTAAGTTCTCGCTCGCCTCGTGTGTGTTATTCTTTATCGACGGATCTGACTTATACTCATCAAACACAACCGTAGCTATTCTGGCGGGACACGACAGTTGGTCGACACAACAGTTTGTTGACGAGGACAGTTGGTCGAGAAGATAGTCCGCAAGAACTTTCGATACGACAATTAATTTACACGGACTGTTGGATTGTTTAGCTAATCTCAAAACGAGTCTTAGTTAAACGTGTTGGTGATTTGTGACTCATGGAGAAACCCCAGACAGAAATGTCGCAGCCAGAATAGGAAGAAAAACATACAGTAAGTACGATCTGTCGAATGAAGTAATAAAACAGCAGGAGGAAGAATTAAGAAGAAAGAATATGGACGTTGAACAGAGCAAGAAAGAAGTGGAACTTGCCGCAAAAAAGAAGGAAGAAAACCAAAAGGAAGGAGTGCAGGAGGTACTCCTACCTTACTCCACCAGGTAGGAAAGACTCGATTGGAAGCCGAAGCATTACTCAGAACCTAGATGAAAATAAGAAGAGAAAACATATGTCACCAGCAGAAGGAGAAGGAGAATCAACAAAGAAGACTAGAGACGAGGAAAAGAAAAGAGAAAGTGATGACGATGAAGATATGGATAACAAAGACACAGACCTGGAAGGCGAGTTGGAGGAAAGAAGAAAGACTTACCAACAAGAATTTGAGAAATCAGTTGGAGGAGTGGAAAATATGCTGAAAAAATTGAAGATAGGAAAGGAACCAATCAAAAAAATAACCGCTCTTGAATGGATGGTATGGTAAAATAATAGCTCTGGAAGGAAGAATAATTGAACTAAAACAGAAGATTCAAGATCATGAGAAAAAGACAGAAAGAGACATAATGATCAAAGAGAGAGAACATGAAATTGAGAAACAAAACTAAGGGAGGAAATAGAAGGAATTAGAACTGATCCGTCAAGAGTGACAGGGGAAAAAAATATTACTCCATACAAAGTTTCGTAACTCTACATTCAAAATTACTCTTTCCATTGATGTTTGAATTTTATATCTTTTTCCAACAATGGAGATTTCCCAATAATGCATTTTTCAGAGTATAAAAATTTTGTCCGTACCTTACCCTAAGTATTGGTTGATTATTACTTCATGCAAAGTCTCGTAACTCTACATACAAAATTACGCTTTCCATTGATGTTTGAATTCTATATTTTTCCAACAATGAAAATTTCTCAACAATGCAGTATTGAGAGTATAAAAATTATGTCCACACGTTTCCCTAGGTATAGGTTGACTATTACTTCATGCAAAGTTTCATAACTAAGCATTCAAATTTACGCTTTCCAATGATGTTTGAATTCTATATATGTTTTTACAACAATGGAACTCTCTCAACAATGCATAGTTGGAAGTATTTCGTGTGTACTTTTGTTAGTTATTTAGCAGAGTGTTTGTAAGTTAAAGTTGTCGTTGTTCTGCGTTGAAGATTACGCTTTCCCCTGATGTCTTAATCCTGTATATTTGTACAGCAATAAAAGTCTCTCAACAATGCATTGTTCTGATTATGAAAATTTCGCCCGTACCTTTCCCCAGGTATTGGTGGAGTTCTCAGTTGCTGAAAATTTTGTAGTTCTACGTTCAAAATTACGCTTTCCATTGATGTTCGAAATTTGTCATTTTGCCAACAATGGAGGCCTTGCAACAATGTACAATTGAGAATTTAAAACACTGCCCCTATTTTTTCCTAGCTATCGGTGGAGTGATACTAAGTTAGAAATTTCGTAGTTATTTGATGAAAACTACGGCTTCCATTGATGTTTGAAATTTGTGCATTCATTGTATATATGTGAGATGGCATTGCCATCTAGCGTCAGAAATTCACACTATTTCCGTGGGGAAAGGAACCTTAACAGCTAATGGCCTCGAGACGGGTCGAAGTTATTATTTACTATGGTGGCCGAAAAATTTAAAATTTACAAATTTAGCTGCGTTGCGCGCGTCTCTTTAATGAATCACCGCCATTTGTAGATAATTTAGGTGGTCTCGGAGCATACGTGTTCATATAGTCCTATAAGGATTAAATAACGATTTCCGACTTTAGTGTTTTGGTGCAAAAAATTGAAATTCGACAACAAACGTTTAAGAGATCCAATTATAAAAAGAGCAGTAAACAGCGACTCTACATGATCTTGAAAGAACGGTTAATAGAATAAAACCATGTATCCGTCCATTTGCTTTATTGAAACGACATTCGCGAATTGCATATTTTTACGCAGTATTGCAATTACTCCATGCATGACAATGTGAATCGTGAAGTTTTACCCACAGAATAACTGTTCTGTAGATATTCATGTTCAAATTGTTTATATTTATCGCGAGGTTTGTAGCAGCTTGGGACTTTATTATTATTATTATTTCTTCCTTTTTGCTCTCTTCCCTTTTCCCCTCAGAAAACTGCTTTATGCTCCTTCTATTTTTAATCAATCCCGTCTCAATTTTAGTAATTTCTGCTTCTATTACAGCAACTTTCCCAAAGTCTTGATCTGACTACTCTATTTGTTACGTAGCTTGGAGATGGAACAAGTGAACAACGAATATCAAATTTCAACGTTGCCACACTTTGATGACTGTCAAATTAAAGTCTTTTGAAACCGAGACAAAACTTGGTCTTAGCAATTCATTCTAAGCCACTAAGTCGGGTTAGATCAAGTCTAATCTGTGACCAAGGTTTATATCTGCAATCGGCCGTATCAGCTTATAAATTTTCTGCTTCTATAACAAATCAATGGGAGAGTTTCCTATTTCCCTTGTAAATTACGTAGCAATTCCTTTACATCTTATTGCCAAATTTTGATGACTTATTTCGCCTTCGAAAGAAAAAAACAAAACATAATGAACAGGAAGTAATTAAAAATAAGAAAATACAATTCATGCTTCCCGGGGGGTGGATCTTCTGAGATCCCGGATAAAATCGTACCGAAGAGCCATTAACTTGAGGAGAGTCGGAAGCCCATTCATCAGTTTCAAGCAGCGCACTAAAATAACTTTTTATATAACTAATATATCCAAACAAATATTCAATAATTTGTAGTAATGTAATTACTTTGACTAATAATCTTGTGGTGTGTGGTAAATGTTGAAATACACACAGAAAAATTGACAGCTGCTGCGACCGGGACTCGAACCTGGATCTCCCATTTGCCATCTTTAGCACTGCATTATAGCAAAGATTTCTCAGCTAAATATCTCCGCATGTAGTGGAGTCACTTGGCTTCGTAACAAGCATTGAAGAGCAGGGAGAGTGTCTAGGCAAGAGGAACATTCAAAATACACAGAGAATTGACTATGTTGTGGTGGTGTAATGGATAGCATACCTAGCCTGCAACTGGGAGACAGCCGACAGTCCGGGTCGCGGCGGCTGTCAGTTTTTCTGTGTGAATTTCAGTCTGTAGTAATGTTAACTTTAAAATTGTCTTGTTTGAGTGAGCAGCAGCCCCAGAACCGGGATGGTGATCTCGTGGAGTTCCGGTCACCTACCGACCATGAAAAAAACTGGATACTGATTCTCAGGCCTCAATGTAATTTTATTCCAATGTTTTCAATAAAACCTGTTTCACTTTTTAAATTCTTAGGTTGTTCTGACGCACCACTCAGTTTGGCGCCTTCTGCCCGGTCACGGATGACAGCTACCTCAATCCGACGATGGTAGTATCAAGAGACGCGACAAAAATAGCAACACTAAAATAATGATGGAAAAAGTCGTGACTTATATATGATGGGCAGTTGGAAGAAAACAATAAAAGCCAAAAATTTGAAAATCTACTTTATGCCAGATTTGATATCTGGAAGGGATCGCGCATCAATACACTGCACAAATAAAACAAAAAACCATTGGAAAATCCTAGAAAAAACAGGTGTGATATAGAGATGGGCAAAAATAGCGTAGCAGCTGGTTTTTCACTGCTACTTCGGCTAAACTACTATTACTTCTACCACCGATAAAAAGTAGCTACTGGCTTAACTGTTGTTTTTCTCCGAAGTTTGCTAAAGGTAAAACTCACGGTTTCCTTTTTTCTAAACAAACAGAACTGCTAGAAGAACGGAAGAAAAGAGCAGAGAACTGTCTGCGGAGAGGACAATCATGATGTGTGAACACTACGCAATTAGTGGCGTCTGTGAAGTGTTTGCGGAACTGATAGAAACATCTCTCGGAAAGCACTGGTCGCTACTTGGCTTCCTGGCGTAATGGGTAAAGGGTTGGACTACAAATTCAGCGGTCCCGAGTTCGATACTCGTCTTAAAAGCTTTTTTTTTTTTAAAAAAAAAAGAAGAGTATTCCCGTTATATTTTGAATTGCTATTTTTTAATTTATTTTATACCTTTAATTTCATTTAATGTTTTTTGTAATCTATTCTTTTCTATTTACTTTGATTCTGTACTCTAATTCAGATTTAATACAGAAGTAGTAAAAAGATGGATAAGACTTGTGATTCAGTGGTCCCGGGTTCGGTACTCGTTCAGCTAAAGTTTTTATTTTTAAAGAGCAATACCTTTTTCCTTTCTGCTTGCGAAAAAGGCTCTGCTTTTGCGATTAGACTTTTTTCTTCCTTTTAGGTGAATAAAACAATACACACTTTAAACGTTTTATAAAATTCACAGACACAGGTTGGGAAAAATCTGTTTAGGTATTGTTTCTTAATACGCAATGAAAACATTGTTTCAAACTGTTGCAACATATTAAACTGTCAAGATATTATTGTCATGGGATTATTCACGCCAGGATTCTTTACGCTGGCGAGAATGCTATCACGTCATGATTGTCCCTCTCCGCAAACACTCGTAAGGACAGAGGGACAAGTGCCCCGAGGCTAGAGTCCAGAGATTCTGCCAGAACCCATCAAAATGGGAGTTCTCAAGCATTATTTTTTTTACAGTAAAAATAAATAGAAACCCTAAAATTCTACTTACAGCTTCCCAATTTTGGGTTCATACTCCCCAAACTTAAAATTCTGGCAGAATTCATGTACTGGGCCAGACATATTTAATTATTTATTTTATATGATTGAAAACATCCAAGAACAAAATTGCGGCAAACTGAGAGGGATAAACACCTACTGCATCTACGAAATGCTGCGCCTGAAGCGGACACAGTCGTTTGTCTTGTACCTCTGCCACCCGCCAAATCTAACACATTAATATCGAAAAGGCGCACCCCAAATGCTCCCAACCGGTTGTGCATATGGGCAAATACCCTTTTGCTTTCCCCTAGATCCGGGCTACGGTTTTCCCATTTCTTTCTTATGTTTAATCAGGCATGTATCTATATGTTCTATAAGGGTACCACGGGCTTTCGATGGAGATCCACGGTGTCTGGGCATGGTGTATATACGGAGTGTATGTGAACTACACCGACAAACCTCTGGAAGTGATTCCTCACATCAAAATAAGACGAAAGTTCCTCTGACAAATTTCTGAAACTTGCATTGTTTCGGAGCTATAGGTTACCGAAAGCGTGGGGAAATTAACTTCAGAGTTTTCTATTTTTTTTTCACCACGAACAGTAAGCTGATGCGGCATAGTATCGTCAAAAGGTTTAAACTTTCTCCATTTGAAAATGCATATTTCGAATCCTCTACTTACTTCTCCAAAGTAAGTAGAGGATTTCGGAAAAATTCTGAAGATGAGGTAGGTCGAAATGAGCATGAATTAAACGACTTCCCGTGTAGGTAAAGATGATATACGTCATTCATAGCATCCAATTGGGCAATGATATTCAATCTTTTTGATAACAAATAAATAAGATGCTGTTTGAAATCATGCAATTCTTACTCCTACTTGTTATGCAACCACGCATTTAAAATAAAATCGTTCGGTATATGGAATCTACTTGAGATATCAATTTCTGGGAATCTCCTAATCCTTTGGGAAATCCATTGCGAAATTTTAAAATATGCATTTTCTGATAGTGAATGTTTAAGATTTTTGACGGTTCATACTGATAGAAATATGAAGCTGTAAAGTTCATTTTTCCAAGTTTTCGGCAGCCTGTAGCTGCGGAAATATGCACGTTTCCAACATTTGTCAGAGGAATTATTTTTTGTTTTGATGTGAGGAATCACCTCCAGAAGTTTGTCTGTGTAGTTCATAAACGCCCTGAATATAAACACGCTTAAAATATTATACTAATTTAGCATGAAACTAAGTTACACTTCCCCCTCCCTGCCGTACCCACCGCTTTATACATTCCTGATTTAATTGTTTTATATACGGTTCCCTCTCCACCAGGTAGTTCAAGCTCAGATAATTACATACGATCGTTTTCTAACAGTGATAGTGTGAGCTAAATTACCTTAGTCCATCACTGTACTGCACACATAACAGGATACAAGTAAATAAGTTAGTCTAAAATTGTGTTTTACATTGCTTTTACACAGTCTGGAATAGGTAACTCCTATTTAGATACGTTTTCTTCTAAACTGCTATTTTTAATTGCTATTGTTATTATATTTGCGTATAGCAACTATCACTGTTACGGAATAATAGCAATTTTTGCCCACTCCTAACGCGAAATTTCTGGAAACTCAGAATACCGTTCTGAATATTCTGTAAAAATATGGCTTCCTTTCGGTAAATTTTAAAAATGTTATGCAGTTTTTGTTAATTTCCCACAAAATAGATTTTTGGCTTTATTTCCTTCTTCCAGCTACCGATTCATATAGTGTGGAGGTTGTGGAAAGAAATATATGCATTAAATATAAATTAAACTGAGAAACTTTTCCAAGAAACTTTATTCAAGATGTTCTTCAAATTAATTTTAAATGTACGTAATATATGTTATTACGTCAATATAAATTGTAACTGCTCCTAGAGTTCCTATATATATCCATTGTTCAGTGAGATTACAAGATTTCTCTCTCTTATGTTTATTTAGTGCATACAGGGTGAGTTTAAAGTCCCAAGACACCGTTATTAACACTTCGGTCCATGTGCAGAAGCCAGGCGTGTTCAGAAACTCAGAAATATGATTCAGTTGGCGGAGCTATTTTCGGCTCGTGGTTTCTGTGCTCTTTTCCCTCGTTGCTGTTTTTGTGCGTCGGTGTTTTGTCCGTCGCGTTATTTGTAGTCTAACTTTTTACTGTTTCGTCGTACCACCACACCTGACAACAAATCTGTAGAATTACGAACCTTAGAATTCCCGACATAGATGTATTTACTTAACAATATGGAAGCACAGGGGCGTCATTAGATCTGTGCAAAGGTGTGGGCTTACGCTATGAATGAACCTCCACACCATCGTATTTCAGGGAAGACTGATACCCAATTTATAAGTGCTTTATCAAATGTATTCGTACGTAAAAACTTTCTGAAATTCTCTAAGATGCCGAATGCAGTTATTAATTTGCAGTTATCATTCGAATGTCCAATGAAAATAGTTGTCATGAGAACAAAGTGCGCTCAGAACTTCTACTTTCCATAGAACTAACTCCCAGTACATAATACTTCTTACACATGTATCTTTAAATTCCCAGTGATGCTGTGGAATACTCAGTGTGTCACGAAGAACCACGATTCATAATTATCTCTATAAACAGACATTCAGTGTCATCGACAAAATAAGTCATTTATCATGAGTAGGAATACAGATAAGTTCAACCAGTTTCATAAATGCTATAACGGGTGGCTGCTATTTAACACAATTTATGCCTTATACCTAGGATGACTACTCACTTCCGGTTTCCGGAGTTTCCTCAGATTAAGACATTTATTTATTCCCGAAATTTTTCTTCCTCCCGGTTTGAAGAATAAATATTCAAAAAATTCTGAAAGAAACATTGAAAAACGACGCCCTATCAGATGTACTTTATTCAGGGGTCCTAATTTTGTATTCTATACTTTTTTTTTCGAAATCTTTGAAATGTACTCTTTTTCTTATTTCTCTTTTCAAAAATTTCATTACGAATACTCGGACTTAAGCCCTTCTCATTTCTAAATTAAAATTGAATGAGTATAGACCGAAAGTAATAATAATAATATTTCATCTAGTGGTGGAGACAAGAGAAAATGATGCCAAATTTACTGTTGCAAAAGGGAAGAAATGGAAGTATCCCAGTCTTCCCGGAATCACTGGAAACAATATGGTCACCTTATCAATATCAGGGGTCGACAAACTCCCGATCAAAGAGTTACTCTCTAAGAGTAGTGATGAACTACCAAAGAAAGAATTAGTGATGTGTAATAGATTTATTAGATTCATTAAAATTACCTGTAGCTCGCAAACGACCCAAAGAAGAAAAACCTATAATGTGGCAAGATAGTTTTTAATTATCAACTTACATGTCACAAAAATCCGAATCATACAAATCATGCCATTTCTTAGTGAGAATTGTGACACTCAGCTTCAGCCACAATTTGTTTGATGTTTATATTTGGTTACTGCCATTCGAATGCAATTGTTCAAATGTTAATCTGTGGTCTTTATTCTTTCCGGGATATGGGATTATTTCCATATTTTACTACTATTAGGAACTTTTCGACGTCGTATTTTTCGTACTCGGAGGAATAACACTCCCGCTTCGTGTCACTCCTGAAAGGAAGAATTTTCAAACACAACAGTGTATGAGGAAATAATTAAAACTTTGCTTCGTCCTACTGGTCACTGGTTCCAAATCGGGTCACCGAGTCAGATCAAGTTCCAAGCACAGACCCGGTCCAAAGCTTGACCCGATTAATCCGATGTCCCGTTTCAGCTCTGAATACAACACAACCCAAGACAGGATGCTTTTACTTGGACACGAATTGCCAAATAGATCCCGAGCCTTAAAGTATAGATTTCAAGGTCAAATAACTTTGGAGAGCAATTAGTTCAATTTTGCTGAAGGAGCCATCTTAAAACTGCTTGTGACACAAGTGAAAATTAGTCTGTATCGACTTAAAGAGCGATGCGACAAACTGAGCCAGAAACTCAATTCTATTGAAATTCTGGTAACGTTGATGACCTGATAGCCATGTGGGTTAAGGCAACCGTGCGGGTTAAGCCAGCGACTCGAAGGTCCCGGGTTCGAATCCCGGATGGGGCATGGATGTTTCCAATTGTGTATTTTAAATAGAACGTGACGCATAATCCTGACGGCCCGAAGTAAAAATTTTACTAGTATGGCCCATTTAAATCTGGAAACTTTTTTGAAATTGTGCACTCAAACTTAAGATGATTTGTGCCTTATTTTACCACAATTTTGCTCTTCGATCTCCTCTGTTGCGATCTTTCCCAACAAGAAATCCTTTGAAAGTGCATCTTGAAATTTTTTTTTCAGTCCTTGTCCTCTTCTCAGAGTTGAATTTATTCATCTTTTCTGTGATCTCTATTAGAAGGCAAAATCCAGCAACCAGGATGAATTTCCAAGTTCAGGATCCTGCTCACCACGTCCTTTAAGAAGGACCTAAACCTTCACTCGTCGTCATTTTTTTCACAATAGATATCATTACGTGTTCCTAACTTACATTTACTATTTGTTACTACGGAAAGTATTTACTAGCATAAATGTGCTACGAAATAACTATTGTACATTATTTGGGATACAATCTCTTCATGTGAAAACAAAAGCTATTGACACTTTTTTTATAAATGGTGGAAAGATATATATATAGATAGATAGATAGAGAGAGAGAGAGAGAGAGAGAGAAAGTCAACAGTAAACGTATTGTTTACATTTGTATGGCTAGTTTTTTTTGTGCCTCGTTGTCCCTTGAGCTACCTGAACTCTGGTGCGTCTTTATGACGACCCCTGCCTGCCTCCATCTCCTAACATACACATCATAAATAACTATTGAAAACCCCTGCTGAATGACAGAATTATTGCTTGGCGGTTTCTTCGTCTCCATCTCATGCTCGAAGTGGATGAGAAAACGTAGTAGGGGAACGCTTACACCAAGTGAGGGCGATTAGCTCTTGAAAGTGAAGACAAAGAATTTGGTTAGATATTCAGGAGGAATAGCATAATGTTTCACACCGGGAATCGAACCTCAAACCCATTGATTACAAGGCGATAAACATGGCCACTCATTCATCGGACACACACACATACATATTTATATAATTACATTGAGGCTTTGT
>JAGDQP010018760.1:8883-26219 GCA_022664845.1 Lepisma saccharinum
TAGTCGGTAGCGCGCTC
The DNA here is from genome assembly GCA_022664845.1 of Lepisma saccharinum. Classification (NCBI taxonomy): domain Eukaryota; kingdom Metazoa; phylum Arthropoda; class Insecta; order Zygentoma; family Lepismatidae; genus Lepisma; species Lepisma saccharinum. The sequence continues at coordinate 8,901 of JAGDQP010018760.1, forward strand.
GACTTCAGTGCGAGCGGTCCCGGGTTCGATTCCCGGTGGGGGCTAAAAAATTTCGGTGTTGACCCAGCAGCAATTGACCCAGGGAGCTGCTGTGAATAAAAGACAGTGACGATCACAGTGAGAGCTTCGGCTCTCCTCTCCCAACCCGTCTGGTCAGCGTGGGAGTAGTAGACCAACTCCTCCCTTCGGGGAGAGGCCTCATCCACTAGTGGATTGAATATGGCTGTGATTTATTATTTATTATATATATAATATAAACTGGCGTATTTATAATGCAAGAGGAAGAATTTTATATTTAACCAGGATAGGGTAGGAGAGAAAATGGGGAAGGTAGCGGCCAGAGCTTTATTTAAGGTAACATCCTGGCATCACCTCTGGTGAAGCAGGGGAAATTCAAAAATCTCAGAATGGTCTGCCATGGGGTTTGAACCCGCGTACCTACCCATTTCCGATCCACTATGTTACCGTCTAAACAACGGAAACTTGAGTTTTTCATTTACGTACTGATAACTAATGGTAACTATAAGATGTACACAGATTTTTCATGCCATGAGTTTAATGGTTAAAACACCAACCGGCCACGTCTGATTTTATTTTTGTTTTGTTTTTTCTTCAACGATTTCTATCCACAAGATCTGTGTAATGGACATAGAGCCCTTGAGAAATTACGTCATAAGGTATAAATGTTTTGCCCCTTCCATCTGTTATGGCTTGACAGCTGACTTGAAAATTATAGTGTCTTACATGTCAGCCTGGGGGTTTTGACCAGTATAACCTCCTGAAATTTTGAAAAAAGTGTCAAAATTTACGTCATAAGGTATATGAAAAAACTGTACTCAGTTTTGTGAGGACGGATCCCCGAAAACCAAAAACCGATTCGTAAGACAAGTTTGAAATTTCGAAAAATGGCCAAAATTTGTCAAGGTATGAAAAAAATTTGCACTCTCTTTTTCTTTTTCATGTACCAATCATGAAAAAACTCTACTGTGTTTTGCGTGGACCGAATCCTCAAACCCATCCGATTTCAATACATCAAATGAATATTTTAAAAATATCGGAGCTTCGATATTGAAACTTGTTGATATTCAATATATCGTTACTTCGATATTAAGTTTGATATTTCGTTTCGATATTGAGTTAGATATTTTTTTTATTGATTTCGATATTTCGTTTTGACATTAAGTTTGATATTTCGGCCCGCTATTAAGTTCGATATTTCGATTCGTTATTGAATTCGATATTTTAATTATATCGTATATTTCGATATGTTGTTAAATTTCTATGTTGATCACATTTCAGAATTCGATGTTCAATTTCAAATAACGAACTCCTTCCTCTTCTTGGGAGAGGAATTAATTATAAAAGCTTTACATTTACTTGTATTTTATAGTGTCTAGTGGCTTTTGGAAAGAGGCCATTGGGAAGACCGAGACGTCGTTGGGAGGACAATATTAGAAGAGATCTTCGAGAAGTAGGTGTTCGTGATGAAAACTGGCTTGATACTGCCCAGGATAGAATCCAATGGCGAACGTTTGTTACTGCGGCGATGATCTTGCGAGTTCCATAAGCCATAGAGTTAGTTAGCTAGTTAGTTAGTGGCTTTAGATTTCCTTTATAGTAATATTTTTTTAAGATGTTTTATCCATATTGACAGGGATATAACTAATAATTTACTATTGAATATTTATTTAAATAATTTTAAAATCATTTTCAGAATTAGAACAATTTCCTAGTGTTAATAATATTAGGTAGGGATAGAAAAAAATGAGATAACTTCAGCTTATACATTTCCTACAAGGAGTAGAAAATTGGCTCGTTTTTTACTCGAGATACTCTCACACTACTTTTAAACTCCAAAGTAAGCTTTTCTTTCCACTCATTCCTTCAGAGGATCCATTGTGTGGAGTGGTTCGGAGCTAACTTGACCAAGGATTTTATGGAGCTTCCTTCTCCAGTAGCACACAAACGTGTTTTAAACGTTAATCTTTTGTTTATTTCGTTGATTAAACGTTAACGGTTGAAAAGAGTAACTTTAATTTTAAATGATATTTCAACAAAGACTTGATATTGTTGAAAAGATGTTAATTCAACGTGGATTCAGCCGTTATTTTCAACTATGGTATAGATATCGTTTCATGAGATTCTTTCTAATTTAATAGAATAAAATGTGTAGTTAAAAGGTAATTGAATGCATTAACTGTTATTTTGAGTTCTCTTTTGCGTCCTGAAAACACGTTGAATTTCAATCTATATTCCAACGAAAATATGATTTTGTCGATAGGACGTTAATATGGCGTGTTTTTAACTACTCTATTGAAACTGTGCCCCAGATTATCTTTCCAAGTTAACTGCATAAAAATCGTGCTTAAAAGAGAATAGAAAAAATTAGCCACGTTTCTCGTGTTATTTACACGTTGAAAACAGAATGAATTTTAAACTAAATTTCAACGAACATTTAATGTTCTTAATAGGGCGTTAATGTGAAGTGTTTTAACTGTGATATAATTTTCCTTTATATGTGTTTTTCTAAGGCGGCATATTGCACTTCTTGAGAAATATAAACTTAATAGTACAGCGATGATCAAAGTGTTAAAGAAGGAAAAATGCACATAACAAAGAAAGAAAGTATTCTTACTCTTACATGATAGTGAACCGACTCGTCTAGATTTGTGGCAACTACTTTCAAGACCGAGCTACCAACGACGAGTACGGAACGTTTCAGCTTCGAACCCTGCAGAAGACATTTGGATTATTTACCGTTGGATAGTTAATACTGTATATCGTTATGGAACCAACGGACAAAATACAATTAAATGTGTATACCAGTAGACAACAACCATGTTCTGTTTTGGACAACTGTGAAGCTGTTTCTTCATCGTCCACTTCTTGATTTCAACTTGTTTCTTCTCATTCATTAGGCAACGTCGAATAAACCGTTGAACGGGCGGTCCGTTTACAACGTTAAATAACATTTCGGTACTAACGTTTAATCCACGTATTTTCAACGTGTGTGTGCTGGGGTTAGAAGCTCAACAGCTCTTTCAGAATATTAATAATGATTCACTCACTCTTTCTCTCAAAGATTCAACCTAGTGCAAACGAAGCTTCCTCAAGCTTCGTAGCAAGTGTTAGAACCACAGTCAATATGCTCTGCTTTCTATTTCACCGTGAATATTTTTTAATCCTAAAACCAATTCATGTTTATCCCTTCAGTCGTATAAATAACTTGCTGTCATAAAGAAATTACATTTTTTAAAGTGTTCTCTATTCACTTTTCTAATTTACAAAGAATAGTCCCCAAGTGACACTTAGATCTGAATGAAATTGTCACAGTCAATAGTTTTCAACGTGAAAAGAAGTATAGTAAGATCCTACGTTTCGCAATTTCCTCTAGGAGGAGCAAGGTGATTGGAAGGTTTTGTGATTTCCTTGTAAAATGTATTGGGTGATTCAAATGTGATGAACTTAACCATACCAAATGTGAATGAGACCAAGTACTGCATCTCTGATGCATGCTACTTTCTCCGTCCGCGATCTTGGGTCCGTCATCTTGTATTCAACTTACTTTTTTCAAATGTCAATAGGGGCAAGTGACATATCAAATACACCTGCAATTTTCTCACAGTGTCATTAGTGATATTAGATTTACTATATTTTCAACCATTCTTAAGTTATTACGTGTTACATTTTATATTTGGTATGTATTGGATTCTCCACATAATTTCTACAGGCTATACAGAATATGAACGTATCCATACGGAATGTGAATGAGACCAAGTACTGCATCTCTGAAACATGTTGCATGCTCCGTCCGCCATCTTGGATTCTGCTTATTATTCTTCAAGTAAGAATAGGGGCAAGTGACATCAAATTCCTCTGCAATTTTCTCAGGAACTCACTGATGCAATTTGTTTACCGTATCTTTAACCAGTCTCAAGTTATTACAAGATAATTAAATAAAATATCGTTTTTAATTCCATAGTCCTTCAGTTACGAGCACTGTCCAGTCTGTGACTCCCACGCACAGGGCAGCAGTGTTCAATACACTTTCGCAAGCGTACGTCTGCAGCGGCTCGGTAGGCAAGGCGGTTGGCGGCTCGGGTTCGGTTCCCAGCTATGCAGCAATATTTTTAGAATAAAATATTACTTTATGCTAATCTTATTAACTAATAAATGTACATTCACAATACAGTATTTAAAAGCCTATGACACAGCTCAAAGTAATGTCGAATATGTGTGATAGAGTAAAGACGGATTAGTTAGTTTTCATCGCTTTTCGGTAATCATTGTCACTGATATAAATAAAGGTATATTTGTCAGTAACAAAAACGCGTAGTGATATTTTTATCTGTAATAAAAGAACAGAGAGAGAGAGAGAGAGAGAGAGAGAGAGAGGGTAGTGACTCCATGACCGTGGTTACGTACAGAATTATCTAGATATGCACAAACAGGTACAGAGAACCGTCCTGTGAAAGGGGTTTAGTGAAATTGCCGTCTTCATGTAAGGTAAGTGAGAGGATTGAATCTTCCAGGGTGCGGAGATAACTATTAGCAGATAAAGTATCATCAAAAACATTGCATCAATTACTCGAGTATGCCATATACTACACCTCACCAAACTTATCGTGTAGGTTCTATCTGGTTGATACCAATGTGGATTGATGTTGGAACTCTACATTAGTAAATTAAGGACTTAATAACTAAAAAGGATCTTAGTGCAAAAGTCTGATTACTGCAAAGTTGCTTCAGGGTCTCTTGCAAAACTAAGGACGCCGATGTGGATCATTAGTCAGAAAAATAGTCTTCATCGGACTCCACAACACCCTGCCACCTGTCAACCAGTTGTTGAATCCCCCGTTGAAAAAAGTAACCGGTTTTGGAGGCAAAGTACTGAGTCACTGTTCGTCGCACGTTATCCTCATTTTGCAGTGTTTTCCCGGCAGTTGGCTTTGCAGGCTGCGAAAAAGACAGTAGTCTGATGGTGCACTGGTGGAAACGCCGGGTGGGGGAGTTACTCCCAGCTACATTTTTAGAGCTTAGCACAAGTCCTTCTTGCTGTGTGCGGGCAGTCTTAATCATCTTGAAATATTACTGCCAACATTGTTTATAAGGTTGCCACATACTATAAATGACTACGTTTAGGGGGGTCTATTGTATATATAAATATGTATTTACACAGCATGAAATATTTCCGCTAATGTTATGTATATATATATATATATATATATATATATGAGCTGCGTAGCCTAGTCGGTAGCGCGCTCGACTTCAGTGCGAGCGGTCCCGGGTTCGATTCCCGGTGGGGGCTAAAAAAATGTCGGTGTTGAGGACACCGTGAGGACAATTGGGGAGCTGCTGTGAATAAAAGACAGTGGCCGATCACAGTGAGAGCTTCGACTCTCCTCTCCCAACCCGTCTGGTCAGCGTGGGAGCAGTAGACCAACTCCTCCCTTCGGGGAGAGGCCTCATCCACTAGTGGATTGAATATGGCTATGATTTATATATATATGCAGGGCTATTATTCAAAAGTCCGGCACCATAGGACCATTTCGTTATGGAGTGCACTAGAGAAGTGGAACAAAAAAAAAAGTGATAAAAGTTCATATGGAGAATTCAACTAGCGTATTCGGAGAATTAGTGGCGTACCGGAAATACATATGAGGGGGAAAATTTCAGATAGAAACTGGGGTAACTTTTTACATTTTTGGAATCAGTATTGAAAACAAAACAAAACTTTTTACATTTTTGGAATCAGTATTGAAAACAAAACCACTTTTAGAGGAAAACTTTTTCGATATTTTGTATGGTTTGGGAGCTATATCTTATTGTTACAGGAATAGTATTACGTCACCAACGCTGTCCATTGGAAATAACTCAAAAACTACTAGGTGTTGAACAGTGAAACAAAAATTTTGATCACAAAAGTGCATATGGATAATTCAACTAGCGTATTCGGGGAATCAGTGACGTACCGAAAATACATGTGAGGGGGTCAACTTGAAAAATAAAAATGGAATGTTTTTTGATTAAATATTATTAGCATCCTAAACGAGAGAGCTTTTAGGAGGGACCTATACCTTTTTGTTAAAAAGGGCTCTAAACCATTTCGTTTAAGAAGTCTCGGATTGAATTGAAACTGTGTTAATTCAGAATACTCTAAAATATTGCATTACGTATTATTATTTTCTGTATTCATAAAGATACGTGTTGTGTGTAATGTGTCTACATTCTGACAAAATTTCTAGTATTTTTTTTCTTTTACTCGATTATTTTATTTTTATTTATTTTTCTACTTTTGCCTGGTTTTTACTTCCCTATCTATACCAACATCATTGGATCATAATCTGTAAACTTTTGACCTTGATATTTCAATTATTAAGTCACCCGTTATTACAATATTTTAGTCCAAGGCCATAAACATAATTTTGAAACAATTTGCAAGTATCAAGCCTGTAGAAAAAAACAAATCCATTTATAAATTTGACTGAGGGCTTTACAGGCTTTTCTTCAGAATCACCAGGAGAATACACACAAGTTTGCCCTTTCTGAGTGGCGGCAATCTATGACCGTAGAAAGTATGGCAAAATATCTGATAGTGACCAAAATCATCATTTCATGCATAAATTGATCCCTACGACAAATATTTGTTTCATTTGATTTTAAATATTTTACGTAAACTACGTAAAATATGGCAAAATATCTGTGAATCAAAGTGTTAGCAAGGTGAATTATGAAAAGCGTAATTTATTAGACCACCGTTGTGTATGTGGAAAGATAAATGTTTATTCCTGCAGTACATATTTAGTTTATTTGATATCACAAATTTTACCTGTTACATATTATGCAAAATTATACTATTGGATACATAGAAATCCTTTTTACTTCACTCTGGTGAAAACACCCGCGCTAGCAGACGAATTGTGTAGGAGTCTGTATAGTGACACCATGGTATAGTTCTGAATAGATTGCGCCATCAGTTACTTATCCATGAATGCCCTACCTAATAATAATATTCAATCTACCTTGGAATGGGCCAGCGTGACTAGCATAGTGCCAAAGAGGTCCATTCCGTACAACAGTGAACACTTTCGAGTTCCCATATTCCATTGCATTGATGACGTAAGTCGTAAGATTTTGCGGGAAACTTATTAATCCAAAGATCCACGTATGAGTCAGCTAGCCCCTGACAGGAAAATGAGTGACAGTAGCACTCCTAGGGTCAGGGAAAAACACCACCAAACAAAATCGATGTTCAGTACTTCGCGCCGACATTCAAATGCACAAGAAATCAATCAGTCGTTGCCTGTTATGTTTCAGTTTTGTTTCAATGCAACAACGGGTCTCCTGTATATTTTTCCTCCACTAGCATTAGTGTACATGGTTGCTAATTCCTCTGTCGCGAGAGGCATTGTGATAGCATGACTTGCCCTGATTGGTTGCGAATATCGTTAGCTAGCTGGCGATTTCCATTGATCGTATACAGATTTGTTTCTCTATACTAGTACTCTTTACTTCAATCGATAATATCTTCCAGTTGCGTCATACGCTATTCAGCCAGTGAGGAAGGAATGAATGGTTTACCTGTATATTCATACCTTCGCATAGTCGAATCCTACATTGTATGCTTGGTGTGGAGAGTGCTACTTTCAACAGCTATTGGGAGATAACTAATAATGTACACTATTCAGCAGAAGGAGGAAATGGTTTTACTTCATGCGGCAGGAATGAGTCAACGGGACACAGCAGAGGAATACCACCGGGGACATCCAGATCAACGGAAACTAAATTATACTACTATTGGTCGTTTACTGAAACGGTTTAAGGTCACCGGGAGTATTCACGACAAACCACGTTCAGGACGGCCAGCTACAGCAACAAGGAAGTCAAAATCAGCTGACGTACTAGCGAAGTTGTGTGTTAGTCCAACACGGTCAACAAGGAAGGTGGCACAGAAAGCGGTGTCAGTCAACCATCCGTGTCCAGGATACTATCATCCAATCATTTCCATCCCTACCGCATGCATTTTGTGCAAGAGCTTCATGATTATAACACGGATAGACGGGTACAGTTCTGTGAGTGGTTTGAAGAAAGAAGACGACACCAGCCAAATCTTGAGAGTGATATGATGTTCAGCGACGAGGTATGTTCGCATTTGAACGGAATAGTGAATAAACATAACGCTGTGTATTGGTCAGCCGAAAATCCTCATGTAGCTGTAGAGAGACATCATCAGACTGATCCCAGGTTAAACGTCTGGTGTGCCATACACGGGAATGTTCTTGTTGGTCTCGTTTTTCTGAATGACAGGGTCACTTCGGACCAGTACAAACATCATCTCGAGGCTACACTGTTGCCATACTTAGATAATCTGACCCTGGAAAGCAGGCGTGTTTTTTTCTTTCAACAAGATGGGGCACCACCGCACTTCGGCCAGGAAGTCCGTCAGTTGCTGGATGAAGTTCTTTCTGGACGTTGGGTTGGTAGACGGGGCCCAGTTGAATGGCCGCCTAGATCGCCAGACCTTACACCATTAGACTATTTCCTCTGGGGACATCTCAAGTCTACAGTATAGTACACTAATAGACCCCGAACACCAATTGAGCTACAGAAGAACATCAGGAGAGCCTGTGGAGAAACACCTGCAATGTTAAGGAATGTGCGCAGAAGTTTTCTTCGCCGTATTTGTATTTGCCGTAAGCAGGGTGGAAGCCAATTTGAGCAACTTCTCCGTTAGTGTATGTGCAGAACATATCGCAGGACAACCATCCGTGTTTAAAATGGTTCACATTGTAATTATGTTGTATAAAGTTTCATTTTATTTGTTTTCGTTTCATTTGTGAGTGTTTTCAATTGCATTTGAGTTTCAAAAGCTCAATTTTTCGTATTGTGTATGTGCTTTCTAGCGCATTAGATTAAATTAAAACTCTTATTTTCGCTTTGCGTATGTGGTTTGTGAAGGGGCTTCTGAAAGTGGGCGAACGAATTATTTGTTACCTTCGGTTGTGCTTTTGGTGTACATTTTACTTTTACACAGCAAATTTCGGTTGTTGATTAGTAATTGTTGTACTGAATTTTAGTAGAGATTTTCTATCTATAAATTACCTGTCCGATGTGGATATTTGGATTTATTTAAACATTTTATGATTAACTATTACTAATGATTCATCCGAAAACTTTTTAGTTTTTTTTTTTTTTTCGTTCACCGTTTCCCATCGCTATACTGAAAAATGCCGAATTAACTTGTACTTTCATAAGCATATTGGAGACTCATTATCTCTGGTGGGATATTATTATTATTATTATTACATGTTATGCACTTACATAAGGAGATCGTAGGGTTGAAATTTCAAATTTGATATTTGAGTTTGAACTCACAAATTTGTAAATTTGGGATTAATAATGCTCTTGCGTTCTTTAAAGGTCCAGCATCTCTGGTTGGAGAGCAGATAGAAACCTAAGATTTCCGTAAGGAGAAACTACAACCGAAATTTGAACTATGATATTTGAGTTTGAAGGGAGCTACTCATGCTCGCTTTAGTAAACATGTTTTCAAAGCGTGCACGAGTATTATTCATCCCCAACTTACAAAATTTAATAAGTTCAAACTCAAATATCAAAGTTGACGCTTCTACCGTTTGATCTTTTGTATGGATGCATAACATGTGAAAAAAAAAAAAAAAAGATTGGTTTATTTTTTCTCATCTCCAATATGTATAAAATACGAGTTTTTGGACTTTCATAAATTAAGGACCCACATATCAGCCTTCATATTCTGTATACATTCAACATATTTTGATGTGTAATAGTGTCGAAATATCACCTAGCCGGCCCAGCGCCCTGCGGCGGTAGGCCATCGGCTCGAAGGTCCCGGGTTCGAGTACCGGCAGGGGTGTGGATTTTAACAGCTAAAGGTGAATCGTGACGGGCCGAAGTCCAAAGTTACTAGACTGGCCCATATACAAAAATAAAGTTTACCAAAAAGTTTATCGAAAAATCACCATGAAATTCGGAATTTATTATGTGTTGAGAATCACGTTTGGATACCATTTTGGCGCAAGACAAAAATGGCTGCCGTTAATTAATCGATGGGAATATAAAAAAGTAATACCCGTTTTAAATTATTCTTGTATAAGGAATATGTAGGGGTTAAAAGCAAAAGCTGCAATCTTCACTCCAGCAAATTTTACAGGAAAACCAAAAGAAACTTTAAGGTGGTAGACATCAAAGTATATGAGTATTTTTTTCTGTGGTTCCTAGGCATAAAACTAGAAAATACACACACAAAATAGGACTTTGCTTTCATTTTTTAAATAGTTATAGTGTGTTCTCTTTTGGAGATTTCTGGTTTTCCTGAAAATGAACTTGGAGTTTGGAAACTGCTTCTAAGGTGTTTTTAACTATTAGAAATTAGGAGTTTACTGCTGTTTTTCCTACTAAGAGTTTTACTATCTTATATTAGACTCATGAATATATACAATGCCATCAAAATTTCAGTATTCCAAAAAAAGTGGGCAACCAAATTACCCAATTTCAGATAGACTGACCCAGGGTTACACATTTGCAAGTTGAATTGGGGATGAATAATGCTCGTGCGCGCTTCGATATGAACGTTGGAGACCCTTATCTCTGATGGAGGACCAGATTTTTTTTTTCACATGTTATACACTTATGTCAGCTACGGTAGAAATTTTAATGTTGATATTTGACTTTGCATGGGGTTACAAACTTGGGGATGAATAATACTCGTGCGCGCTTGGGTTTGAACATTTGAGCTATTCGTAACCTTTTTTGCAAATCTATAACTCCTTTCAAAATCAAATTTAAAAATTGAAGTTTGTACCGTAGTTTCTCCTGTCACAAATTCATAACATGTGTAACAATTATATTTTTATCTGGTCTCTCACCAGAGAGAAAGGTCTCCAATATTCATACCAAAGCGCACACGAGCATTGTTCATCCCTAGTTTGCAGGTTTGTTCTCTATTAAACTCAAATATCGGAGTTGACATTTCTACACCATTTTTTACTGACATAAATGTTGCGCCTGTGCCTGTGTAAAAATACTTTTTTTTTTTATTTACATTTTGTCCCACCAGAGGCCTTTAATATGATAAAATACGAACTTTTTGATTTTCAAATATTCATATCAAATTAAAATTAAAGGAACTTCATATTATGTATACTTTCATAATACTTCTATGTGTAACAGTGTACAAAACACCAACTTCGACATTCTATCCCTTCCGTGCGAGAAAGCACCCTGAGAACTTCTATTTTGACGCATCATATTTGGATACCATTTTGACCAGTTCTATTACGTTTTAGGCTTTTCATATAGAGGACTAAAATTATGAAGCAGACTTTAAAGGATTTTTTATTTGAATGTCCTATGATAAATCAGTCCACAGATATTACATTTTCAGTAAACGTCTCCAAACACTAATTTGGCATGAGCCGCAATACAAAAAAGGCCACCAAGAAAAGTTGGAATAAAAATAAAAGAAAACCTGTTGTGAACAATTTTTATAATAAGGTATATAAATATTTAAAACATTTTTTTAAAGTGGTCGAGAAACCAAGCTGGACGTTTTCAGATTTACTGACCCTTCCCCTACAAAAAAAAAAAAAAAAAAAAAAAAAAAACACTGAAGGTGTAAGCATCATACAAGTGTATATAGTAGGTTTACCACATTTTTTCTTTAGACCAAGTAAGTCTGTACACATGTAAATGCTTAAAGTGTTAATGAATGATTTACTATTATTTTTACTATCAACACAACTACCACACGTGTACATGAGAGTGGACTAGCACTGTGTGCATGTTTTTTCTCGGTATCCTGTAGTTTCCTCCCACTTTCCTAATTCCACCAATTCTCCCATCATCATCCATTCGGTCTGAGCCAAAAGTTGCCTAAAATTCAAGTTCTACGTATACATGAAACAGTTATTGTAAGATAATAATGCGAATAGAATATAGTTAGAACACACAACTAAATATTCAGATATATTTATATATTACGACCATATGGCCTTGTATCCATCTTGAATGAAGAAAAACACAGCTTTCTGACAAGGCTGATTATGCTTTAATAGCAAAGAGAAACTAAAGTGTAACAGTTTCAGAAATATACCACCTCCTTCTGCAGACTGCACTCTGAAACTCTGGCCTCTACAAGTCTGGTATTTCCATTATAAGGTATTTTTCTATTGGAAGCATATCTACTGCTGATAACCTTCCTTCGGACATTGAATTGGTAGAAATGGTTTTCTGTCTTTTTCATGTCGAAAAACACCTTTCCGCTACGCATTACATCATTGGTATTGTTAATATAAGTTTTAGAAGCTTTAAAGGTTCACTAAACGTTTTCTCCAAGTTATTTTGAACTATAAAATCTAACCAGCACACAACTCCTGATAATGATCGAAATTCTTCTGTCAAGTAGATTGAAGAGAGTTCGTGTAAAGCTCTTTGTAAATTGAACATAATTTCTTCACAGTTTGTTTTGGAAAATTCCAAAAGTAACTCGGACATTTCTCTGGAGTAAACAGCGTGGCTGCCATATCGTGCCTTGTGAATGTAAAGCGGGATTTAGCTTCGCAAGTAATCACATCGCATACTTTTTGCTTCCCTTACCCATTCCATTCTCCTTTTTGATACCGCACTTGCATCCTCTGTTGTTTTACTCGAATCATCAAGCTGGTTTCTTAAATGTCTAATATTTGTTTCAAAGTGGAAAATAGCCTTCTGTGCCGAGGAAGGGTCAATTTTGAAGTTGATTAAACAAAATTTCCACAAGAGTCATTACTTTACTAAAAAAAGAAAGCCAATAATTAAAATGGTTCCTAATAAGTGTTTTCTTGAGTGCATCAGCCCGATGAATGTGTTTGAATTTTTCTCTTCTTCCATCTTCACTATCTTATTCATACAAAGAATAATATCCTTTTTATGTTCAAAGACAGTATTTACGCTTCTGGACAGGAAGTTCGAACCAATATTACTACAAATAAGCTTGGGTTAACAGTTGCTTAACGAGTGAATTTTAAAACTGCGACTTGCTGCGGGCTGCAAGAAAAAAAAAGTACACACGCCTTGCAAATTTGCGAAAAAAAATCTTACATTTCTATTTATAGAAGCAGCTTGGCCCAGAACTAGGTTCACTTGATGAGCGTAACAATGTATATATTCAAAATTGAAAAAAAAAAATCCTTAATTATTGCTAGCACATTTCCAGAACAACCCAACATAACAGACACTCCGTCATAAGTCTGTGCAATCAATTTTCATGCATTGTCATGGTCTAAACCTAGACTTTCCAATCCAGTCAGTAAACAAGACACTAATGTTTTGGCATCATGCTGCGGAGGAGAGACAAAGACCGACTTGCCTTTCAGTACATATCGATAAACAGTAACTATTTGAAATGTGCTCGAAATATCACTTGTTTCGTCCGCTATAACAGCCGGAAAATTTGCATCCATTGTTTTCAAATTTTATCATCACATACCTCTAACATTAATTGAAGCATTTCATTCTGAATAGTTCCTGCCGTTCCCTTAAACACCGTTGCTCTTTTATTACTTACTTTTTTATTAATTACTTTTTAAAGCAACATCTAATCCTGCACTAAAGTCAATTAACCCTTTGAATATTCCGGGATTTGATGAAAATTCAGTTTCATCGTGACCCCTTAAAGAAAGTTCGAAACCCCACAAAACCGAATACAGTTTGTAATAATGTTCATCACATGCCTATTTTTATTATTTTCTTCGTTGTCTTCTGGAATCTTCCTTTTATAGGTACCATATAACTGTAAGGCTACGTTTACTGTCCGAAGAGTGTTAATTGTAACACATTTTTCAAATGTGTGGCAGAACACACATACTTTTTTCCACAAATGGTTTAAGTAAGTGACACCTGTTTTCGTCCCCGTCTGATCACCACCAAATAAGAGACATGGAAAACAAAAGAGTGCATTTCTAACCTCACAACCACATATAGAATTATCATCATTGTAAATGTCCCTTTTGAAAGTTCTTTTAAATTATTTTTTGTGTTTTAATTATCGGAACAATTTTTGTCTGTCAGTGGTCTCCCACGTTCTTTAGTTTTAAGATTTTCCGCGTACTCAAGATGCGCAATACTTTTACATGTATTGTACTAAATTCATTATAAGCAAAGCATGTAACTTTAAATGTTAATGGAAAAAAGTACTTAATCACACACACGCACACTTATCACTAAATGACAGAACGTAAAAACCTTCACAGTACTTGTCTTGAACACGGGATAAAAAAATATTTCTAATTAAGGCGAACTAAACTGGTATTTTGTTTCTTCCGGCAAACTGGTGAAATGAATCGAACAGTGTTTCTATTCGAAAATAAATAATTTCTGTGAATTTATGTACGAAATAGTCTACACTTTGTGCAAATAAGTACAGAAATAAGTAATAACTCAGAGTATTTATAATTTAGTTACGTTAAAAACGCAACAGAGCAAAACTATGTTACTATTTTACTATTGAGATAGATTTTATAGGGGCGATACGTATGTCATAATATCACATATACAAGGTAACTGATTTATCTGAAGACATTGAAATATCTCAAAAACTATGCATCAGATAAAAAACAAAGCCATAATGAAATTCATTGGTCTCGAAGGAGGCCATCCAATGATACCAAACTCGATCCCGACCCCCTCATTTTTATTACAATTTGAATTCTCCACAAAAAAAAAAATACATGTTAGACCTATGATTAACTTCATTTTGTTCACTGATGTCGCTGTAATCGACAAAAATCAAAATAGATGAAAAACTGTTCAAACATGGGGATATTTTGACAAATACACATTGGATCAGAAAACAGCTGGGGGTGGGGAAGGGATTACTCTAAAATCTTAAATGGGAAACCGTATTTCTTATTTCAGATCTGGATTCTTTAGGAATTAATTTGACCATATTATTGATGTAATTTCTTTCACAGATGGCGCTGTAATCAACAAAATCAAAATGGGCAAAAAATCGTTGAAAAATGGCAATATCTCAAGAAATTACATATAAAATAAAAAAAATAAAAGCCGGTGTGTGAGAAAAAGATATATTGCAGCTTGTTTGTACTTCATATCATGTCTGCTTGGCCTTTTGCTTTTCTCTAATTTCGGACCAAACAAAAATAGATGACCATATAACATATTTTTTTAAACTTTTAATCTTCCAACTTGCTCGGATTAATTAGGACCGTAGTGGAGGCCTCAAAGACCACGGTTTGCGCCAAATATTACACACACGACGCTTGCTTAAATTAATTCAAGGGCGCCAGATCGCATCTGCGATCAAAGTTAATAGAATATATAATAATAATACACAGCCATATTCAATCCACTACTGGATGAGGCCTCTCCCGGAGGGAGGAGGTGGTCTACTGCTCCCACGCTGACTAGACGTGTTGGGAGAGGAGAGCCGAAGCCCTCAACTGTGATCGCTACCTCTTTATTCAGGTAGCTCCCCAATTGGCCTCACGACGCTGGGTGGACGCCGCACAGGCAACACCATCTGGAGTGCTGAAACGGTCACCCATCCAAACACTGACCAGACCCAGAGCTGCTTGACTTTGGTAATCTTATGGGAACTATATATATATAATAGATAATATATAATTATTATAATAAGTAATTTGGTTATACGGTGACTCTCTCAAACTAGATCTGCTTTTTCGGAATCAAAGAAATATCACTGAAGTTGTAGTGAATATATAAATACTTTAATAATAGAAAAATATGATTAGTAATGAGATTAAACAGTATAGATACTCGTACAAAACAGTTCACTTCTGCTTATGCTATGAATCACTCCCGAAATTGCACTGACAACTTTCGAGCTTTCGCTTTCAAAGATTTATTTCACACGACTGCTTCACTGAAAACTTGAGCTTACTGGTGCCAATACTCTCAATATTATTTAATCTATCTGTTGCGGGATTCCACTCACGTTCTGATATATGACACCGAACGGGAGGAATCTTGGAGAGGTACCCTATCTAAAAGACAAGGTCTCCACTATACCCATTTCTTCGATACTTCATATTTTCTCTTGGGGGAGGGTAAGAATAAATATTCTTAAATTGGAATTCGTTTAAAATTTCATTATCGGAATTTCTCCCATTAGTACCACTTATCTCTGTTTGTTTACAGGCTAGATTGATCATTTAAATTTCTTTCTAAAGTACATACTGGATTTCTGCTGAAGCGTTCACAACACCTGCTTCATTCAAATCCTTCACAATCGAAAACAGTTTACCCCAACAGATAGATGTCTCTGTGCGGATCCGCACTCTGAAATAGAGCACCCTATACACCTGACCGGTCGACAAACTTGCTTTCAAACTATTTCTCCGTTTCTAATAACAAGAAGTTTAGGGGCAGTCATCTCTTCGTAACTTTGTCCAATCTATAGCTCCCTGTTCTAAAAGAACTAGATCTTCCGCTGCATTTGGCACTCGATTCGAGGCTTATTTCTGAGGGCATTGCTGTGTCCCTCTCACGCATCAATTTTATGTATCCCGTACAAGTTATCAAATCATACTTGCTAATTAAACAAACTATGATCATTTCTCTACCCAAATAAAATTATTTAGGTAGCCATACTTTTACTCAATCCTCCGGGCCCCGATCGGCCGAGGAAAGTTCACTCGACTTTCGTAGCTTCCCAACGCTATATTACTCGAGCATTAGTTTCACACCACTACCATTCAGGACGTCCAACGCACAGCCCCCTTAGATCCCACGAAAACATCTTCCAGCCCTCTCTACATGAAGGTCTCAAACTCGGTTCTATTGTTAAATTTGAAAACTTTCCGTTTCCCTGCGAAGCCCAACACTCCTCCTTTAAGTTAGCACAACCTCGTCAACGCACATCTGGTGCCTGCCGCTACAAAGAACTATTGTCCTCGATTCTAAAAATAACTTGACCTTTTCAGAGGCAAGCAAACCCTCTGGTACAGAAAAAATCATGACATATCCACCCACCGTTCAATGAAAATTTTGAAGAATAAACAGTGGTTTGATTCTTTAAGAAAAAAATTCCCTCACCATTTGTAGCATACCTGAAAACTTTGAGGACGCACCTCAGCTGAAAAAAAGTGTAATTAAAAACCGAAACGCCTACCGTTATTTGCTCTAGCTCAGCCTTCATACGTACTGTTTGTGTAAAGGTTGCATATCACACAAAACACACTGAATCACTTACCACACAACAAAACTACGTAAGATTTTACTACAATCACTGAAATTTAGAGCAATTCTTAACTTCACATTTTT